>NJDD01000412.1:8281-73718 GCA_002245505.1 Calephelis nemesis
CATTTAGCCCATGCTTGCCTTTGAAGAGCTACCAGGCAGAAAGATGAAAGTTTTATTGAATTCAATTTAATGTTTTTATTGCTAATAATATGGTCATATCACTTGTATCTTTGAGTAATCATATTTACACTTGGAACCCAAATTTATACAAGGAATGAATTGGTCCAGGCAGGATTTTAACCAGTAACATCGCTTAGTTAACTTCTCTTTTTTCAAAAGAAAGAAAATTTGGTTTTACCAAATGTCTACTAAAAAAAAGTGTTGCTCGTAATTGGATATGTGGACTTAGTGTCTTCGGATAGTCGTGGGTGTCCTGATTGTGCCTACGCATACCGCTTCGGGGCTATGGGCTTGAAGATACTTTTAAAAAGAAAATTAGTACAAAATGTAGTAAAAACATTTAAAAAAAGCGATATTCAAATAAAATTTTGCGCTATTTTGTAGTTTTATCGCTTGATTGTATTAACGATCTGGCAACACTACTTAACATAAATAAAAACCACGTGCTATTCAGCCACAAAGCATAATTAGTCTTTGAAAACCTCGTGAGTTTTTGTATACCTAAAGATGGATTGATTGGGTGTAAAATTGTCGCGTGGGAGGCTGACTCACGCCCCAAATGTGGTCATTTCGTGTTCTAACTGACCAAATTAGGGACAATTAAGTAGCCGAGAGCTTTTTGTCCAAATTTAAATACACACGACCCTCTGCCATTTTTGGGTATGCTACCGCGCTTGAATGGACCAGTTTTTAACTGCGTAGATAGCTTTCGTAGAGATGTCATGATGGGATTACTTTTAATTGTTCTTTGTTAATGTTACGAAATCTTTTTTTGTGGACGAAACATTTAGAAATGTTTTTTTTATTTTATTTTTTATAGAAGAGAAGGCAAACGAGCAAGTGGGTCACCTGATGGAAAGTGATCACTTCTGCCCACGGACATCCGCAACACCAGGAGTATCACAAATGCGTTGCCGACCTTTAAGAAGAGTACGCTCTTTTATTGATGGTTCCTAAGTCATAATCGTTTGGGAATACCGCCCTCGGTAACTGATTCCAGAAAGGTGTTCTACGGGGTAAATAATGTCTTCGGAATCGCACAGTTACAGATCGCCACGCATCAAGATGATGGGCATGATACCTTAAGCTCTGACGCGATGTCCGAAGGTGGAAATCAGAGGCCTGAATTAAGCCAAACAACTCCTCAGAACATTCTCCATGATAGATGCGGTAGAAAACATTGAGGGACCCAACATCTCTACGCAGCGCCAAGAGATCAAGCCGATTGGTAATTGCCCGGTCATTGACAATTCGAATTGCTCTACGTTGAATGCGGTTAAACAACAATTACAATTTCTTATAACAATTGCTATCCCACTTCTGATACCAGGAACATATGGAAAGATAATCAGATAAGAGATTGACAAAATAGAGATTGTGGATTGATGTAAATACACGGGAAGACCAAGGACATTCAAAGATCAAATTGTTCAGGTTTATCCGAAGGAGGTGTCAAGTGTCTCCAAAACTGGCGTGTTTGTATAAAGACAAAGCTAGGTAGGTCGGTATGGATCGTGTCACTTGGCTCTCGATACTCTCTGCCTACGCAACTAGAGACTTGACTTGAATATATCTTTATACAAAATATGTAAGAATGATATTAAGAATTGGAAAGTTTAAATTCAAATAGAACATAACATAACAATAATTTATGGAGTAGTTTGTAGGGCGATTTTTTAGCTCCAAAAATGAAAAGGTACTTTATTCGTCTACATGTTTTTTTTGTAAGTTTGTTACTCGATTACTTCGGTAATTATAGCTTTGAATGATTATTTTTTTAAAAGTAGGTTAAAATTTTTTATCAATGTCTAACAATTATAAGAGTTATGCTTAATTATACATATGTTTTGCTTAGATGATGTTAAGAATCCGAAGTCGATTTTTTTGCACTTTTCGTAGGCATAAATTATTTTTTCGATAAACGTTGTTTTTCCTATTTCGGACCTCGAAACTAACATTCTACATTTGAATTTTATTATGATTCAAGTTATTTTTAAGTGGTATGTAAATCTTCTACACCTTTTTCAAATATTTTTTTTGTAAGGTAAGGTAGATAATACATTAAACGCGCATCGATTTTTCCGACAAACGTCAATTTTTGCACAAACTTAATACAAACAAATTACGCGTCACAATGTTTTCCTGAACTACTAAACTACTGAACCGATTTTAATCAAATTTGCTCAACTTGTGCAATTTCATCCAACATGACAGAAATGATAGCTTACATTGTAACACAGGCGAAGTCGCGGGTAACAGCTAGTGGGTATATTATTTTTAGTGAACCATGTTTAAATACCATTATGTCCTAGACTTCTTTTTTACTTTTTTCATCGCGGTCATAGCTTTATGACAAATGCACTTTTGAAATATGTGTAAAATTCTTTACCGCCTTGATATACCACATGATAAAAGTTTTTTACGCCGTAAGATGGATCTGTTTCAAAGAGGTATCGATTTTCTGTCAACATGAGAAAACCAATAGGTATGGCAAATAAACAACAAAGCAACAACAACGTCTTTTTTAGTAGTTTTTTTTTCTATAACATGATTGTGAAGTTTAGATTTCTTAAAGGTAAACCATTTTTAAGAGAAACATAATAAATTATTATTCCCAAAATTATTGAATTAAAGAGAAGACGCGAAAGTATATTAGGTCCTCAGTATACAATATACCATACAATATACCATATACCTCCGTACCTGACTTGTAAAAGACGACCTTCAATTAAAGATAATTAATAAAAGGTAAAAAATAAATAAATAGATATTCCTGGACAAGTTACACACATCGAATCTAACCTCAAAGTAAGCAAATTATATGTTTGTGTTATGGGTGTTAGTTAACGATACTAATACATAGAAATACTTAAATAGATACTAGAATAAGTTTAATAAACACCCAGACCCGAAAATACAGATATCTAAATATTCATCACACAAATGCCTGCCCCCGTCAGGCATCGAACCCAAGCCTCGCGGTTGGTCGATGTAGCTAAGCGTGTACGCTAGTGCAGCAACTTGCCTAGATAGGTAGCTACTGTCTTCGTTATTCCTGTATTGGTTGGTGATAGGTTTGCCACCTATCTAATTGTGAGACTTAGCGTCTTTGGCTAGTTGTGGGTGCCCTGGCTGCTTCTATCTTACTTCTTCGGGGAAATGGATTTAAAGATACTTTTTTATACTGAAATTCAATATGTCTAGAGGCTAAATTCGTCTTTTCCACAAGGAGCTACCTGTTTGCTATCTTTTGTCACAGAAATCTTTTGCAATAGAAAAGTAATAGAGTTGTCATTCCCAGGCCGTAGGCGAACGGGAAGGATGGGGTCATAAGAATGGAGTGACATGAGTGACAATGTTATTGCCCAAACTGCGCAGAACCTCGGAAGCTTACGTCACGTCCGTTTCATTTCCGCTTGTATTCGGCAAAAGGTAGGGTATTTATAAGTTTAGGAATAGTTTGAGACAATTTTATTTGAATGGCATGTTTTATCAAAATTTCTTTAACTTTTATTAATTGATACTAAAATCATCTAAAATGTTTGAGGCTAATGTGTGGTGGCTAGGGTGTGAAGATAGAATTTTTGAAGGTTGGTTTTACATAGCCAGTAAATTTAAATAAATAAGGATACTTTATTGATTAAGACTAATTGATCTGTGACTTTAAGCATGATATAAATTAATAACAATTCAAGAAGATTTTACCTACTTTAAATCTGTTAATCTCTCATCAAAATTAGTATTTATTAGATTAGTATACATAAAAAAAGTTGCCAGCTACAGTATGTATAGTATTAATAAGGTTAATTAATTAATATGAAGTTGTTGATCTGTAATGTTAGCTATAATAATTATTCAGAGGTTGTTTTCTACTTTATATATCTGTTATATACGTGATTTATCAGTAATAAAGTGAAAGATGATTTATATGCTGTTTTCATATCACCCATTACTAGATACAAATGATAATAACAGTATCGTTTGTACCTGCCTTAAGAACAAATTATCGTATTAGCCTACCGTATTAACCTACGGGAATCGTATAAAATATCCTTCTCGTTCATCCCACCAAACATTATGGTGGGACGGACGCGGCTACAATTTTAATATTTTATTAAATTCACGTTCGTCTCACTGGTGGGACAAAACTTGGTGGAACGAAAGGAAATAAGCCCTGTTATCTATATTTTTGTGTAATAATGAATGTGACTATATTATTTACATTACCTTAAAAATATCAGGATGGTCACCCTAATCTAGCGCCAACGTTGTTAAATCGTAATTCGGAGTAGGCTCTGCATTTAGAATTTTCCACCGCCAGTCAACGACACCTGCCAGCAGGAAGTGCTGTCTGCGAGGAAGTGTACTTTGTGCATTTTGTTTTTATCGCCGCTATTTTTACATTCGCAGGATATTACGCTTTTTGGTTCGATGACACCTTGTCTAGGTTGACACGTGTATGCAACATATAGTTGTGTCAAACAATTCCTGTCTTATAAAGAGGTGAATTTGGGGTATCCATGACTAGAAGATACTAAGTCCCACAATGTAATGGGTACGCCACCCAACGTACTACGCCACGCGGAATCTTACCCAATACCTACCGGTTAACGTTGATTTTACAGAAACATTGAAAAAAGGCAATATTTGTTGCTCGATCCGCATCGAACCGGAGACCTTATGTAAACTGCACTTAAATCTGCCTATTTTTCGTGAAGATTAAAGTTAAACGTTAAAGGATTGCTTTTTTATGACAGGAATCGTTTAACCCAACTAATATGATGGATCCATGTGCTGTATTCGATTGCGTATGGTATATTCGAGTCCTATACAGGACAAATAGAATACAGAGGGAATTTCCATACACAGACATGTCTTATTAACACAAAAATGGAAAATAATGAACGAAAAAATAAAATGCGTTAAAGTAGCATAAGAAGAAGATTTCTGCCGCATAGGTCAAAATGAGAACGCAACGAAAAAATCTGTAACATTGTGTTAGTCATGTTATCACCATGTTATTTATAAATCGCAACAATCAGATCAGAGAGAAAGTGGGATTGAAATAAAATGTTATAAAAATTAGAAGGTTGGTTCTGTAATATGAAAATAATGGCAGATGAAAGATAGACGAAACAGTTGTAGGAGCCTGGATTTACAATACCCAGGTTGATATTCTACGACCAAATCGCTGAGTATTGTCTAAAGGAGGTATGAAGACTCTCTGAAACCAGTATGTTTATATGAATAGTGTAATTAATGCAAAAAAAGTAAAGCTGTATTTAGGACAGACACTTGGATGTTGGTACTCTCTTGTTTGTCCTCAGACTTAGTGCATGTTTATTAAGTCACCTTAATCCTAGGACTATCTTATCTATGTTTATTAACATGACAGTTTAGGTTTAACTAGCCTTAATTGTAACCTAGATAAATCTATAAACATTGATCAAATCGATGGTACTAAAACCTTTTGTAAAGGTATTTTTTTGTTAGCGTCAGAACATGACGAACCTATCGCCGGCTAGTGGAGATCTAAAAAATTAGGTATTTCACTAGTGCAGTCAGTCTTTACCAGTGGTTTAGTTTTGTGCAGCAGCTCGCCTGAATTGGTACCAGCATTACTTATTAATGCTGCCATAACGTCAACCACTATTGTCGTTTTCCGTGCGTGACACGCGGGTGGTATGGAGTTCCGTTTTTTTGCTTTCAAGGCATGGATCCCTAATGGAACTTTTAAGACTTATAACACTTTGCATTTATAAGATTAATTATTCTTATAACACTGCATTTATAAGATTAATAATTACATTTTATATTAATTACATGTTCATCCCAGATACTGATTAGCTCACTCTAAATTTCCATAATGCACACAAAAACACTTCCGTATCCATCATTTAAAGTTAACAACCTTCGTGGGAACGTCCCTCGACCTTACCACTTCCTCCAGTTTGTGAGGCGCCAAGAAAGTTTAGATCGCATTAGCCATGCAAGATGCAACTCTGCAATTAGGACCATCCTGCCACGTGACTATAGCCCCTGGACTACGTGACACGAAATTTCATATGCTGATTGTGCTTGGTAACAAATATGCTACAAATGAAACTAAAGTATCGTCACGCCCATATCCCCGAAGAGGTAGGGGGAGGCACAACCAGGGCATCCACGACGAGTCGAAGACACAAAGTCCCACAATGTGATAGGTGGCAAGCCTATCGTCAACCGGGCACATATCCAATCCCAAGCAACATTTTTTTAATTAGAACATTTGAAAAACCCATTTTTCATTTAGTTGCCAGACCCGGAAATCGGACTCGGGACCTCATGCAGTCAAGTCCAACAACTGGACCGCTAGACCACAAAGGCGATAAATATTTCGCTTAATTAATACAAACTGACCATCACAGTGTCGCATAGATGGAAAAAAGTCTATTTTATCATGTAATGCAGCCTCATTTCATTGGGGATAATGTGGGATTCTAACGGTAAAAGAATTCTTCCAATCGGTCCAGTAGGTTTTGAGAAAACATAACACAATCAAGCAATCAAATCTTTTTTCTTAAGTGTAAATGATATAAAATAAGTAGATGTCCTCACGATCCTTGCAGACTTGCCTGGCTTCCTTCATATTCATCACCATTTTCAAACAAACACACTGGTTTTGGAGACTCTTGACACAACCTTCGGATAACACCCGAGCGGTTTCATCGTAGAATATCAACCTAGGTCTCCCCGTCGTCCATCTATCCACATTCGCATCTTATCAATCTTTCATCTGTCATTCTTTCTACTTTCTACAACGGAGCATACCCTTTCTCATTTTAACACCAACACTATTTTTCAACCCTACTCTTTTTCGGATACTACTATTATTATTGTAGATAGGTTACTGTTTTTTTTTAGGTTAGTAGGTTTTTTTTTTAATTTGACGTAACGTGAGACTAGTGAGTCTTATCCTAATAATGCAAAAACTCTAGTCAACATGAGGTAGAGTTATATCGCAAATTACTAAATTCGGTTTATCTTACCCATTTCTAACACCGTAATGTCAGAGTTTGCTACAATCTTGCTTCGTTTTAGGATAGGATCAAAACTAGTTGGCTAGTTCAAATATTACAAATCATATACAGATCAAATCCGAAAATTTTCCCTCTGACAAAAACATTCTATTTTTGCCTAGAGGAACTAATACAAAAATTGGTGTCATTGACCCAAACAATTGATATTTGGCGACGATAATCACTGTGACGTGACTTCCGGAAGTGACGAAAACTAAGTCGACGAAGTCATGGCAGTGATCCGAATTTTAAAGGCTTTTTTGTTTTAAGTTTTGCATGATTTATTATTACATGCGACAAATAAACGCTTCACACAAACGTGATTCCAAAATAATTAATACATTAAACATACAGTATGGATGACCTGGATGACCGAGCCAAGCTCTGTATTTGTTTCTTTTTATAAATTGTGTATTTTGGTAATTATATTAAGTACTACCCATAATATAAAATTTCTTAACAAACACTCCTTGACTTCGTCTCACTTAACAACGTCATCTGCTGGAACAACTTTATTGCTCACAAAAAATAGTATTATTATTCGCCAGTAGATGTCAGGAGGCGTCATATTTTTCAGTTTAAACACGAATAAAATGACATTTTCTAAAAATTATTCCTAGCTAGATCGATTTATCGCCCCCGAAATCCCTTACATACTAAATTTCATGAGAATCATTAGAGCCTATTTCGAGATTACAATTATATATTTATATATTTACAAGAATTGCTCATTTAAAGGTATAAGATATAGTAAGTACTATTTAAATTAGGCGCTTCGGCTATATTCGTCAAGCTTCGGAAATGCGATTGTATTTTAAAGAAATTTACATAGAGTAGTTATTACATAATTAATCATTTCGTTTAAATTTAGATTACGTCAGCCAATTTGAAAATAAAAGTATAAAGTGTAAAAAATGTAAAGTCGAAGCGCATAATTTAAGTAGTAGTACTATACATTATTATTTTTATAGTATTTCCTGGTTTAGGTGTTTATTATATTTCTACCTGTATCTATTTAAGTATTTCTGGGTTAGTATCGTTAGATTTCACCCTTTTAATTCAGTTAGAGTTTCCTTTGTGGTCTAGGAGCCAAGGTATTTGATTTGATTTCATAAGATTCCAGGTTCGATTAAAAGAATGTGATTTTTCCAATTTTCTAATAAGAAATTGTTGCCCGGGATTCGATGTGTCCGATTGGCGATAGTCTTGACTCTTGCCACCTATCACATTGTGGGATTTAGTGTCTTCGGCTAGACGTGGGTGCCTGATTGTGCCTCTGCCCACCTCTTGAAATATGGGAGTGAAGATACTTTTTCCTTCAGTTAGATTATATCGTGTAATTTATCCAAGAATATTTATACGTACATATATATTCACGCTTAACCCCTTGTGATGTTGGCAGAGAACATCAAATGTTAAGCGCCATGATCCTTGTAAACTTGCCTAGCTTCCTCCATATTCATTACTTCTATATTATAATAGACCATCGGTTTCTCTACCTGGTAGCACTTTAACGGATGCTTTGCAGCAACTTGTAGTAAGTTGGGATCCACTGAGTTATCTATTTCAGTGTCATGTTCAGGTTCAAAGAGTAGAGTTTAGATAGTAGACTTTTATTACACTAAACACCCCGGGCACATAACAGCCACGCACTTATAACATCTACTAGCTGCGCCCCGCGGTTTCACCCGCGTAAGTCCCAATCCCGCGGGAGCTCCGGGATAAAAAGTAGCCTATATGTTATTCTGGGTCTTCAGCTACCTACATACCAAATTTCATCGTAATCGGCTTTGTAGTTTTTGCGTGAAAGAGTAACAAACATCCATACATCCATACATCCATACATCCATACATACAAACTTTCGCATTTATAATATTAATAGGATTGTGCGCGGCCACAGCTGTCTCTTACGACTACAAGATCTCACGCTTATCTTATCGAAAAATATAGTTTTAATATAAAAAAAATATCTTCACGCCCATGTCCCCGAAGAGGTAGCCAGAGGCACAACCAGGGCACCCACGACTAGCCGAAGATACTAAGTCCCATAATGGGATAGGGAAAGCCTATCGCCAACCGGGCACGTTTCCAATCCCGACCAACGTTTTTTTTTAATAGAAAATTGGAAAAATCCAATTTTCTTTTTGTTGGCCGACCCGGGATTCGAACCTGAGACCTCATGCAGTCAAGTCCAACACCCGGACCGCTCGACCACAGAAGCGACAATATAGTTTTAATAGTTTTTTTAATGTCGATTTAAAAGTAAAAAAATACAGAGCGTTTTATAGACGATATATTATAACCTTAAGATCGCGAATGTTAATGTTACTTTATTATCTTAAAGCTGAGATGTTAAGAGAAAAATAAAGTAAAACTAGCCACCCGTCCCAGCGTTGTACGGGTGGACTAACTTCTGTTGTCTATAATATAAAAATAAATTAATAAATGTAGGTAAGCGCATAACTTCCGAACGACTGAACCGATTTGGCTAATTCTTTTTTTGTTGTATTAGTTATTGTTAGAAGGTTCTTATGAATTTATCTTCATTGGGAAAATATTACTTTATTTTTCCCATACAAACTGAACGGGTAGAACGAAGTTCGCCGGAAAAGCTAGTTATACATATCAACCTTCCTCTTGAATCACTCTATCTATTAAATACCTACGAGTAGCATCAAAATCCATTGCATAGTTTTAAGCATCTAAGCATACATAGGAACAGATAGCGGCTTTGTTTTTTACAATGTAGTAAAGAAGATGATAAATTTTGTACTTTGCAAACTAAATATATTTAATATAGTTCGAGTGGCTAGCATACACACCTAACTACACCGACCAACTGCGAGACTCGGGTTCGATTTTCATGTATACATTTGTGTGATAAACATTTAGAGGTCTGCATTTTCCAGGTCTGGGTGTTTCTTACATTTATTCTGGTATCTATTTAAGTATTTCTATGTACTAGTATAGTTGATTAACACCCATACCACAAGCATATAATTCGCTTACTTTGGGGTTAGATTCAATTTGTGTAACTTGTCCATTGATATTTATTATTATTATTTAAAACAAATACCACTTGGCTAGAATATTGTTTTAGGTAATTTTTAAGTTAATATTTTTTTTAATTTATTTATTAAGACACATAAGGTATTCTTAACATCCATAGACCCTAGAAGGTTTGTTAAGTTTAACGTATTTTATTAAAAACTATTTTGTTATTTTTAAAGCCATAGACTATACAAGCTCCACCTATCAAAATAATAATAAAATGATTACGATAAAATAAATCGGTCTAACCCGAAATAAACCAAATTATCTGCTAGTATTAAAATTGCTATAAAATCAATAAAATAATAATTGTATTATTATACAATCATATTACAGACACATCAATAAAATAATTATTTTCGTAACTTTAGTTAATAGTTTATACTTAATTTAAAACTTTTGAATAAACTAAAGAGACCTTCAACTGCGTACTATTAGCTTATCTATTAACACGTTCGTACCTCCCCCCACTCGGTTTTCCCACTTTCCCGGACCAGCGTGAAGTTAGTCGGTGGTAGGCGGGTCGAGGGCGGGCCGATACGCTAGCCGTACCACTCCAGTGTCACTCCGCGTCGTGCTTTCCCAACGGCGTTACATAGAGCCTTCGTTTATCGATTACCGATATGCTATTTGAGAATATATTTCGTATTGCACCACTACTACAATCAAATCGATATATGTTACGATACGAAACGATAGTGAGTTCTTAGAAGAGTCATTTTAAAAAATAATTTCGATCAAAAATGCTTTAATTGCAATTTGTTTTTTTTTTACTTTTGTAATAGAACATGACAACAAAATTATGTACACATAAAGAATTAAATAAATATTAATAATAATTATAAATCATCTTTATTTCACATAAACCTACAAGAGGCACTTGTGACGGGTCTATATAATAACAAATCTACCACCGGATCGGAACGCGGCCGCACACTGAGAAGGTCCGGCAAGAAACTTAGCGGGCTTGTCTTTTTTTTCTTACTTTAAAATATATTTACAATAATTTATGCAATGATACATTATATTTTATAAGAGATTGGCATGAGGAGCAATTAATCCCAAGCAGTCTTATCTGTTAAATATTCAGCAATGTTATAATAACCCTTTTGATTTAATTTATATTTAACACATTTCTTGAATGAGATTTCGATTCATGTTGGATCAATATACTGATGTGGAAGTCACAGTTTTGCAAAGCGATAGTAGAGTAATTTTATTATTACATTTTTGCGACCTAAATTGAGCGCTTACAGTTTTAATAAATATTTGATTTCTACAAACTCAATATTATAGTCATAACAGCAATAATTTAATTATAATAAAAGCATATATTTGCTTACTTTGGGGTAAGATTCAATATGTGACTTGTCCAGGGATATTTATTTATTTATTAACTGCATTATTTAACATTTTATTTTATATTAAACTAACATCCCGTCCCAGCTTCCCACGCATGGAAAATCTTATATTTTATTGTACATATAAACCGTCTTCTTGAATTACTCTATTTATTCAAAAAAGTGCACCAAAATCGGTTGCTTACTTTTAAAGATCGAAACATACATAGGGTCAGACAACGGAGAGCGAGTTTGTTTTATACTATGTGTAACGTTGTTTTGTCATATCTTTATTTTCTTTTCTGTCTTCAATTATTGCCTTTAGCGGCAGCATTTGCCTTTAGCCATGTTGAAATTCGCAATAGGTTACCCAATTTAACAAAATTGGTTTTGAATTCATAAGTCGTCAGTCAGTCAGTCAGAAGTCGTCAAAGTAAGTCACGTCAGTGACTTTTTGTCTTAACTGTAAAATGTGAATTAGAATTGGACAGCCGACATAGTAATCAACAGACAGTAACGTAAAATTTGTATTTTCGATAAGTTTTCTAAATTAAACTAATATTCTGATAAGATTACATATAAAAAAAATCTCATTACAATAACTAACACAACAAAAAAGAATGAGCAAAATTAATCAGGTCTAAGATTCAGACGCTTTATGCAAAGACTTTTCGAAATGGGGATTATTTTTTATTCGTGTTTAGATATTTATATTAATGTACTGTCATTACATGGATATCTTTCTGGACTTATATTAAATATCGTCGGTCCGAGACGTTATTGGAACATCTCAAAATTTGCACTTTCGAGCTATGAGATAATAAAGATTTTTAAAAGTCATAAATTCGTGATAAAAAAGAAATTTGAACTAACTTGATATTGAATTTTTGTATGTTTATAGTGAACTTCATTACTTCCAAATTAATTTATAATGAATTTATTTTTGATGACTGGTTTTCAAAATATTAGCTATTTTATGAAATGTTCCATTAATGACCGACAAAATTTATTGCAAATTAAATACGCAACTGGAATATTTAGAAATGTTCCAATAACGAATTCTTTAAACGAAATGCTTTATAAAGTTGTAGTGGCATATTTTGAAATGTTCCATTCCAAAATCGATTAGTCAAGAAATAAAGTGGCATATTTCCAAATATATCAGTCAGTAGTTTCGGAGAATTATTGGAACATTTAGAAATGTACTTGGTGAAATCCTTGATTACAGGGCTACTTAGGAACATTTCGAAATAACCTAATACGTAACTAAAAGTGCTGATCGGAGCTATAACCGTTTATGTCAATTAGCTCAGAACTGAATTCGTATTTGAGATATTCCGTTAATGATATACAAAGATTGTTTGTCGTGTCATCGATTGGTACAGTTAACAAAAAACAAATTTTTTTGAGATGTTCCAGTAACGTCTCGGACCGACGATATTTCCGATGAATCACAAATATATTTATACTTTACATAGAATCTTTGCTAATAATTTTATCACTATAATTATAATAATGCTATTATTTAAGATTTTGGTTTCCATTTAAACACTATTTTCAACCGACGAAAAAAGGAGGAGGTTCTCAATTCGACCCGTATGTTGATTTTTTTTGTATGTATGTTTCGCGATTACTACGGTATTTGGGACGGATTTTTAAAATTGTTTTTTTAATTGAAAGCCTTATACTCCCGCGGTGGTGCCATTATAATTTGGTCCAGGTGTACATTAGCATTCATGAGAAAACCTCATATGTTCTAAATTTGAAGTCGGTCGAAAGGAAAAACCTTTTTCTGACTTTAACTAACACAACAAAGAAAGAATTGTTCAAATCGTTTCAGTCGTTCGGAAGTTATGCGCTTACCAACACATTTTTAAATTCATTTTTATAATATAAAATTTAAAAATCACATCAAAATCATTTGTTTCTCGAACTCATAACCTCAAGTTATTCAACGTAAGTCAAATTCAAATTATTTTTATTTTGTAGGTAAGGCATCTTACTCTTAAAACACGTCAATGTTACTTACCTAAATAAAGTTATCCATATACAAATAATTACCTACATCACAAAATAAACTTAACAATATTTATAATTTAAACAGATTATATTATTGACTTATTGACATATTGACTACTCATAGCAACCTAGACTACGTATAATAAAATTACAACCATACAGTGGGTACATAAAAATAAAGCTACCGACTTTATATTTATGTACCCAATCCATGAAGTAACATATTATGTAAACATTTTGTTTCCCCAAAAATTAGGGAGAAATATGTAAATTACCAATGTCAAGTTCAAAGCCGGATCGTTAGACCATAGAGGAAGAGAGAGAAAAGACAGGAGAGTTAGAGAGAGACAAGGTTTTTTTATAGTGGTTTTTGGCAAATTAGCGCCTCATTTAATGTATTACAGTGGCCGAATCAGCTTTATGAGTATGTTATTAAGTACAAAAAAATTTCTATAACGCCTGGTTCCTCAATGATGTTTAAGTCACAAGTTACAATCAACGACTAATTAAAGATACTTAGACCCACAATGTGGTAGTGTAATAGGTGTTAGTATCCTATATCCTCGAAGAGGTAGGCAGAGGGACAACCCAGGAACCGACGACTAGCCGAAGACACTAATTCGGGTCGCCAAACGGGCACATAGTCTATCGCGGACAGGGTTGTTTTATTAGAGAATTTGAACAAAATGTATTTTTTTAACTCAAGTTCAAAACTGGTCCAGTAGACCACACGCTCGATATTTTTTTCAACAATAGTAGGCTATTCTAAAGTTGTACTGGGGCAAAGAGTTACAATATTTCAGCCCTTTACTATTTTTTTTATTATAAAAAAGTATTTTATGTCAAAATTATTAAAAATTGCGTCTACTCTAGACACCAAAGATGATAAAGCTGCTATACTAAATTGAGACGGTCAACTTTCTTAAAAAAGCTACCTTATTAATATTCTTAGCAGACTATCACATGTTCAAATCGGAACACGACAAAAGCAAGCATTAACGCAATTGTGGAATAAATTAAGGCGGTGCTACGAAAACGGGTGAGTTTCTGCAAAGCTCTCAACTATCTTAATATATATAAATCTCCTGTCACGATATTTGTCCGCGATGGACTCCTAAACTCGATACTCCTAACCGATTTCTGTGAAATTTGCTCACCGTGTGCAGTTTGATCCAACTTGAAATATAGGATAGCTTACATCTCAATTTTATGATAAAAAAATTACCGTCCGAGTGAAGCCGGAACAGGCAGCTAGTAACTTATATATTTCTAGCCTGATCTAATAATCCAATAACCACAAGGGACGGAGTCAAGCTAAAACTTCTTTTGTATATTTTGAAATCCAGGAAACACAACTAGATGCCGGGGTTGTCACATCAGCTATCTGCCAATGAAAGTCCCGAGCACCATAGGTCTAGCTGTTTCAGAGATAAGAAGGGCCAAACAGACAGTCTAACAAAATTTTTATTTTGGTATATGTACAGTATATATTCACATGCATGTAGTAAAAAGCAGTTATTTTAATATTACTAACAATTTCATCTATTTGTACTTATATAATCTATATATCTATATATAGTATACTTCGGTATAGATATACAAATTTTCTTAATAACTACGAGCACCTCTGTGAAGGCGTATTTTATATATTTTGCAAACTTATCAAACAGGTGAATTCGTATATATATAAAACGAGTGACCTTTTATCTATTTGTCGATGTTCATGACTTATTCATAAGCTTTACTTTAAGCCTATCTAAAGGAATAAAACATAGACTAACTTTTAAATATGAACCATAAGTTAATACATTTAAGAACTATTTCAGAGCGATCTTTGATACTATGCATTTATAAAACATCGTCAAGTGCAGTATCGATACATTATATTTTTTGTTCCCTCACTAGTTAAACAACATTGTTAAAGGGATGTCAATTATCGATAATGATAGATTGGAGATATTTTTATGTTAACTTTATTTCGAAGGCATTAGATGATTATATAAAAATATAGTTGATTTAGAAACTCCTAGCTAAAATGCTAAAAAGGTATACCTTCTTGCAAAAGGCAGACTAGGTTACTGCAAAAATCATAATACATATAAATTACGTGTCACGTTGTTTGTCTGCAAAGGACTCCTAAACTTCTTAACAGATTTCAATCAAACTTGCACTCCGTGTGCAGTTTGATCTAACTTAAAAGATAGGATAGCATCTCAATTTGTGATTAAAAAAAATACCATCCGAACGAAGCTGAAACAGGTAGCTAGTTAAAATATTAGTAATTAGTCCTATTCTATAAAATCTGCGATAAACAATGTACTTTTACTAACTTATCATAGTTCTGTCTTTTAACTCAATTTTAAATAATAATCAGTTTAAACTAATAATAAAAGAATGTTTCTTCTTTCTTTAGGTTTTGGCCTTCACGTTAGTATTTAGCCATTAGTCAAATAGAAATTTGCATCGAATTTTATATCAATTTCAATTAATTATAATTAGTCATCAGTCATAAGTCGTCAGGAAGTCATGTCAGGCTCTTGGGTAAAGCGGTGGCTCATTACACAAGCTCTGTAATGAGATTTGACGGGAACGAGGAAATACACGATAAGCTAAATTCTTAATGATTATTTCATTTGTGCTCTTTCACTGAACAAAATTGTACAAAATGCCACCAAAATTGACTAATTTCACTCAATATTAACACGAAATTCAATAATTATGAAAAAACTTCGACCATCTTTTCTCTCGGTGGCGCCAAAACTCGAAAGAATGTTTATATCTTTTCTCCCAATTATTTTTTTAATTCAATGTGTATATAGCCAGTCATTTATTTGCACTGTCAAAAAGTTATCATATGATATGCAGAGTCAAGCTTCTAAATCTACACTCTTTAAACCTAAGCTTAATAAATGTTACAGCTTAATCGCCTCTGTGGTTTAGCGGTTCAGTTGTTGGACCTGACTGCATGAGGTCCCGGGTTCGAATCCCGGGTCGGGCAACAAAAAGAAAATTGTGTTTTTCCAATTTTCTAAACATATGTTGCTCTGGATTGGAAAAGTGCCCGGTTGGCGATAGGCTTGCCACCTATCACATTAGTATCTTCAGCTAGGGTGGTGCCCTGGTTGTACCTCTGCCTACCTCTTCGGGGATATGGGCATGAAGATACTTTTTTTACAGCTTAATCAAACTATTTCTTGGCTGTTTAGCCCTAAATCCTCAGTCAATAATACCTCTTACTATACAAGCCACTCTGATTGTCCGCTGGGTTATGCCATAAAATAAATAGAGGTTCTTTATTGTAATGCAACCTAACTACGTCTTACTACTTTTCGTCTCTATGGTCTACTGGTCCAGTATCAGCCATGACTTCATAAGGTCCCTAGTTCGATTGCCGGATCAATCAAACGAAAAAAAATTATGTCTTTTTTCAATTTGCTAACAAAAACAGTACTCGGGATTGTATATGTTTTTATATCGGTTGGCTATACCTATCACATTGTGGGACTTAATATCTTTGGCTAATCTTGGATGCACTGGTGGCACTTCTATCTACCTCTTCAGGGATATGGGCGTGAAGACATAACCTACTAAAAGCACAATCTCAAAGCGACATATCCAACCAAGTGAAAAGGAAACACGGAACGGAAACAGATGACACGGAGAACACACTCCTCAAATTGCTAAACAAATGTTACGGGAAAGAGAGTGAGATTGTAAGTCGGCAAGTACACATGAGTGGGAAACACTGCCTCCGTGAAGATCAACAATCAGATTAATTCCATGCAAAACTATAAAGCACGAAATAGAAAATACCTGTTATCCAAGAATGTACAGTCACCAGCAAAAATGACCGTATCTATTTTTTAAATAATAACAAATCAAAAATACAAGTGGACGGACTTCAATTTTGTTACACATATGCCACATGTAAGCAAGAGTGGAGTGGAGTGGATATGTTTGCAAAAACTTGGGGTTGCCAACGCACCAAGAACTTTGATGGATGAAGACCTGTGTATCATTCCTACAGTATATTTTTCTCCTTGGTTATTTACCTTTACGTTAAAAAGTTAAAAGTTCTTTTTTAACAATTTGTTAAAGTTGTTTTTAAGATTATGCTGAGTACAAACCTGTATACAAAATCATTAGTATAATCAACTGTACAAAGAAACACAATTAAAGACCGCAATTTTTATTTAGTTCAGTATTTCCTTGTCAGTTACTGAACGTTCAAATGCCATGAAAATATTTCACTAAGAGTAACATAAAATTTTACATAAATTGTATTGTCGAAAAGTTCATGTGTTTATGGTACAATACAAGTGTCAAAAAGTCCAAGTGTTTATCGTATTGTACAATTAACACCAAATAAATTAGTTTGTACGAAAGAAGAACTTAATGCTTATTGGCATTATTTACCAGTCAACCTTTGTTGAGCCAACAGAGAGTTGATACAGGTGGTCATTTATAATGTACACATAAGTAAGCCATTTTTTTTAATTAGTTCAGAAGCAAGCCTCGGATAAAAATTCGGAACTGAAAGAACTCATTAAAATCAGTTGTATACGACTGTACCAATAACAATTGCCACACAAAATAATTGGTACGACATCTCTATCTAACGAATTTCTAATTTATTGTGCGCGATAGTACACAGCGCGCAGTAAATTGCGCACGCGCATCTAATCGACGCGAGCGCTATCTCGCGGCTCCTTTGCGCACCGCGATGCTGAGGTATACCGCCGCTATATTTCTATTTGCATTCGCTATTATCTCGAATAGTGCTAGGTGGCGATAAGGACCCCTTAATTGTGGTCGGCGGCTAACAATATCTCATCGAAGCGGACGGGTTAGGGGTGTAATTATGACATAATATTTGACCACCATTATCGCTAACAGCCAATCTCGGTCACTTTTTTCAAGATCACAGAGATATCGAAAGGGTTATATTATTTCCGTACTAGCTGCGCCCCGCGGTTTCACCCGCGTAAGTCCCAATCCCGCGGGAACTCCGGGATAAAAAGTAGCCTATATGTTATTCTGGGTCTTCAGCTACCTACATACCAAATTTCATCGTAATCGGCTTTGTAGTTTTTGCGTAAAAGAGTAACAAACATCCATACATCCATACATACAAACTTTCGCATTTATAATATTAATAGGATAATGCTATCATTTAGGGCCTTTGGTACTTTGTCGGATTATATATTTTAACTCTGATGTAGCACTAGAAGGTTAAATAAAATTTCATGCACCACACTGAGTAGCATCTATACTTGTTATTGTCGGCACTTGGTGGAATTCCATAGTATACACATTTTTTGAAGTAAACAGTACTTATCCACAACATATTATACACTAGTGGATAAGTACAAGTGTTTACTTCAAAAAACTATACACTGAGTAGCACTTCAGCATACGCTATATAAAAAAGTATATCTTAATCCGCCAAAGCTGGATGAATTTCTAACTCTAAATTTATCGTAAAATTGTGATGTATACTTAAAGAAAAGTAAGGTGTTTTTATTTTTTTGATAATGACAAAAGAAATAGTTGACTATATTGACTTAGATTTTTGAAGTTGTTGAACAAAATAACGATTTTGATTTGCAGAGAGATAAATCGTTTCGCAGGTATAGCTTGAAATAGAAAATGTGTTTTTTTTATTTTTCTTCTACAAATATAGTAGTGCCAGATTTTTCCTATCCATCTTCTTTCGATCTCGACCTTTTTCTATCTATCGTCCACCACGGAACACGACATTAACAAGCACTGACGATATAGAGATAGGAATACGTAAGGCAGTGGTACAAATCCGAACAAGCCTCTTCGCGGCATTCTACTATCTAGTTATTTTTATCATATAATATGCCCCGGAGAAACATTAATGTTAAATCTTTAACCAACTTCAAAAAGGGAAAGGTCATTAAGTCTATAATATGCTTGTTACGTGAATACTCGGCCAATACCGAATGGATTTTGGTGGTTCTCTTTTCAAAAGTTAGGTTCAGAGAACCACACAAATTAATCAAGATCTGAAGGAGTTTTAAGTTATAGTAATTATTTTAATATTTTGTAAACTTATAAGACATGGTACGTAATATAAACCAAAAATTAAAAACTTGAAATAGCCCTTCAATCCCTTCAAATTAAACTTTAAACAATAACCCTGTCAATCTATCTCGATCATGTCAGCTTTCAAACCTTTTTCCGTCCAGGGCTAAAAAGGGTTTCCACAGTTTTGATATTTTTGATTTGATTAAATTTTGAAAAAAATATAATTTACTGCACCTTTCTATTTACTAAAGTAAATAAATATCACTGGACAACTCACAAAAATTGAATCTAACCCCAAAGTAAACAAATTATATGCTTGTGTTACGGGTGTTAGTCAACGATACCAATACATAGCAATACTTAAATAGATACCAGAATAAATTAATACCCAATTAATTAATCCAGTGACAAATTACTGAAACTCTAAATAAGTAAACATTACAGTTACTTTTAAAAAACCAGTAGTCTATCTCTGTATAACCAGCTGAATTTGATTAATCGTCCAGTTAATTTTGGCAGTTAATCTTAATTGTTTATAGCAAACAAGCGTACAATTTTAATCCTTATACGTATACTTTCAAAGACTATTTTAGTCTAACTGCCCTAAGGCAACCCTTAAGAGTTAATGGTATAAAATTTGTAAAACTCTCAAGTTATGATTAAGTCATTATTTACACTTGCAGATTATTATGAATGCGTACGCCTATACTTAATAAGTTTTAAGCAAATAATACGCTTTGACGCAGATGGCATAATATTGTGCCAATTTATTTAATCGTATCTGTGGTCGAGCGGTCCGGGTGTTGGACTTGACTGCATGAGGTCTCGGGTTCGAATCCCGGGTCGGCCAACAAAAAGAAAATTGGATTTTTCTAATTTTCTAAAAAAAAAAATGTTGGTCGGGATTGGAAACGTGCCCGGTTGGCGATAGGCTTGCCACCTATCACAATATGAGACTTAGTATCTTCGGCTAGTCGTGGGTGCCCTGGTTGTACCTCTGCCTACCTCTTCGGGGATATGGGCGTGAAGATACTTTTTTTTTTATTTATGCGGTGGGCAGAGGAAGATTACTGAGCCTAAACCCAAGCAAGACACACCGTAGCGCGTAATAGGCACGAGTATGCCCATAATCCCAACAAATAGACTAGTAAAGTCATCTTTTCACATTTGTTGAGACTAATTAATAAGCTGATGATGTACCTATTTGACAGAAAAATAGAAATGTTATAAGTTTGACGTGTCTGCATATGTGTAGCATCATAACTACTAAACTAATGAACCGATTTAAATGCAGATTTTTCGTTTAAAAGTTGACGTGAACAAGATGGTTTATAATATGGATAGGTTGAGTCAGGAGTTACTTAACATTTTTAGATGCAACTTTCACCTTTGTAGTGCACTGAATCGATCATACGCGAATTCACACTCTGAATTACCCTTGGCTGATTTTGTGTTTATTGACGAACAACCTATTTGTGGTATTTTTAACCGACTCCGTAAAGAGAAAGGTTATCAATTCGATTGCATATTTTTTGTATGTTTGCTACGTAATAACTCAGCCAATAAGAAAAAGATTTTGATAGTTTTTTTGGCAAGGTAGGTTCTGATTTCGAGTTATTTTTTGTATATGAGAATAAATCTAACTAGCTCTCCTGATGGTAAGAGAGAACATTGGCCTATAGAAATAGTTGTTACAGGTGCGTCGCTGTCCTGTGTGTTCCTTTTCCGGGCAAGTTGCTGTACAGCACTCTTCTACCATTGATCTTGTTGGTATTGACTTATGTTTTAACCTGCACTTGCCTCGTATAATCTGTCTGTCAGAGAGACAGATGGTCCATACAGCGTAAACGGACTAAAACGGCTGGTCCCATATAAACTTTATAAAACAAAAAAGTATCTTCACGCCCTTATCCCTAAACAGGCAGGCAGAGACACGACCAGGGCATCAACGATTAGTCGAAGATACTAAGTCCCACAATGTGATAGGTAGCAAGCCTATCGCCAACCGGGCACATATCCTATCCCGAGCAACTTTTTTTAAATTACAAAATTGGAAAAACCCAATTTTCTTTTTCCCGACCCGGGATTCGAACCCGGGACCTCATGAATTCGAGTCGAACAACTGAACCGCTAGACCAAACTTTATACGACAACAGACTTTTTAATCATACTTTACTCTGATCGTGGCACGACGTCGTCAAAGTACATGAACATGTATGCATGAGTAAGTGTAACCTAAAAACCACTTTTGAAATCTTAATAAAATTTATTTGGGATCACCTTTCGAAAAATTAACTATCAAATCGAGACGTGGTAAAGAAATTTAAGTGTTCATGTTTTGAAATCAAGAAACACGTCTTGTATTGTTTTACATATCACGTATATATATTATGTAATGTTTTTTTATTATTTTTTTTAATGTTATAAGAAGGCAAACAAGCAGACGGATTTCCTGATTGTAAGAAATTCACGCCGCCTAGAGACACCAAAGATGGTAATGGTGCGTTGCCAACCTGAAGTCAGGATGTTAGGCTTCGAGCAAAAGTAAGTTTACCGGCTACCTTACCCTCCGAACCGGAACACGTCATGATGTTATGGCGACAGGAATAGGTAAGGCGGTGGTACCAATCCGGGTGAGTCGCTGCGAAACTCTACCACCTAGTCAGATGCCACGGTGTAAGTGATGATAAGCCTTTTACGAGCTGCCTGGCAAGAAAGGCAAATGTTCTATTCTGCAAAGGATCCCGGACCAACACGGGGGTAATAAATAATAATAAATAAGAATATTGTGTTGTGTTAATAAGTGTTTCTAAATTTAAAAATATGAATATCAAAAAGAAATTGAAGTTTGAATTTGCAGATTTACTGCGTCTAATCATTGCACAACTAGTAACCACTTTGATAAACAATTTCAAATAATACTAGCTGCTCTGGAGAACTTTCTTCTACACGTTCAGTTTAAATGGGAAAAATTAAAATGATTTCCTAGTTTCCTCGTAGTCGAACGGGATAAAAAGTATCCTATGTCCGTCTTTTGGAGCTAAAGTAGCTCCCTGTCAATTTTCAGCCATATCGATTCAGCCGTTCTTGAGTTACAAAGAGTTTAACTAACACTAGGCTTCCTTTTATATAAATAGACTAGCTGATACCGTAAACTTCGTATCGCTTGACATTAATGCTTCGATAGTAGCGCAGCTAGGAAGGCAGGTCTATTCTGCAAAGGAGCCCGGACCAACACGGAGAACTATAAGTATCTTCACGCCCTTATCCCCGAAGAGGTAGGCAGAGGTACAACCAGGGCACCCACGACTAGCCGAAGATACTAAGTCCCATAATGTGATAGGTGGCAAGCCTATCGCCAATCGGACACGTTTCCAATCCCGACCAACATTTTTTTTATTAGAAAATTTGGAAAAATCCAATCTTCTTTTTGTTGGCCGACCCGGGATTCGAACCCGAGACCTCATGCAGTCAAGTCCAACACCCGGACCGCTCGACCACAGAGGCGACACACGGGAACGCGGGGAAGCATTATCAATGGCAGCATTTTCAAACGAATACGATTAACGAAACCTGCAACAAAGGATCTGGTTCACTGCTAAAAAAGGTCAGCAATGCATCTGTGGTTACGTCTGGTACTACGGATGACTGTGGTCGGTAGTCACTTACCATCAAGTAATCTATGGGTCCGTTAACTTCATCTTTATAAAAAAAACTAGCTGAAACGATAGATATCCTGTTCTAACAATAGATATTGACTTTTTTCACATGAACCTTCTTTATCGCTTCTGTGGTCTAGCGGTCCTGGTATTGGATTCTTGGTCCTGGACTTGAATTCATGAGGTCCCGGGTTCGATTCCTCGGTCGGCAACATAAAAAAACTGTGGATTTTCCAATTTTCTAATAAAAAATGATGCTCGCGATTGGATGTGTGTCCGGTTGGCGACAGACCTACCAATTATCACATTCTGGGATTTGTGTCTTCGCCAAGTCGTGGGTGCCTTGGTTGTGCCTCTGCCTAACTCTTCAGTTTATCAGCGTGAAGACACTTTATTCGAATTTTTTTTTATAATAACTAACACAACAAAAACAGAGGCAGCAAAATTCGTCCATCCGTTCACGAGTGATACGATGAACACGAGGGAAACGAGCATTCATTTTTATATAACATATTTGCCTGAAAAGAAAAAATGAAAATGCATATTATTATTTCCATACTATAAACTGTATGAACACTAAGCATCTTCACGCCCATATACACGCAGAGGTAGGCAGAGAGCTAGTTTAATTTAAAATTGCATCACTTGACAACTTATTCTCACCGATTGGGTCAAATTGACATCGGTTGCAAGAACACAAAAACCAGATGTTCAACTTTTTTTACTCAAAGATATTGATTATTTTGGTAAAATTATGTAACACACATTAAACCTGCGGCATCTTTGATGTTTATGTAAAGTAAACGCAACGCTCTTCACTTAATAATTGCGGTTAGTGATGTTCAGCAGATTTCAAAAGAGTCGATAAATGAAAGAAAATTGCAATTTTAACTTATACATAGAATATTTTAAAGTTACACAATAGTTAGAAAACAGGCTAAATGTAGACTGTAGAAGTAGACTTGCACATTAGGCCTATCACCCTCGCCAGGGGATAGTGGTCAGCGACACACCCAAAACATAAATGATATCTATAAGCTACGGTTATTACTTACAAAAAGCCATGTGGCTATTCGTTGTCTTTTATATTTAATAGCTGACGTCTGTTTGCCAGTTATATCTACTATGTGCAATCTGCTTGTTAAAAGTAATCATGTCTAGCATTGAGGGGTGTTTATTTAAAAGAAATCACAAATATTCAAATATCTAAACGCCAAACTTTTGTCATAAACATGTTTAAGTTCAAGTTCACTTGTTTGTCTTTAGTAGTGTACAATTTAGGTCTTACATTCTGTACATATTACTTAAACTACTATACTTACCTATAAATTGGAATGCAAATATATTATTACTACATATGATATAAAATAGTCCCACAAATTATAACATTTAAATTAACTTCAATACAAAGATTACATGATATCGATTTATGTCAAAGGAATCAAAATATAATAATATGCATATATGTTAAAATACTAGTTAAAATATTTATGTCAATTTGTATATAATGTCATAATTTACAACTATCCAATAAACTAAAATGATTAAAAAAACTGATGAAATTAATTTGCTTTTAATGAATTTTTTCCTCTCAAAAGTGTTTGTCCCCTAAGTATTCATTTATATTGAAATGATCCAAATACTGCATTTATAATATTATCTACTGGCTGCTGCCTATTTTTACCCCAAATATTTTAAATTAAATATTTTCTTCTTAATATATGTCATAATGTATTATTAATTATTAAATAAGTAGTATTATTAATTGTATATATTAATTTGGATCGAAAATAATCCAAATAACTAAACATTTTTTTAAAAAAACTTTCAAGTTTTATAACTTTTCATTAATACCTTTTATTGACATGAGTACTTCAAACTTACTAAAAGCAATTCATTGACAATTAAATATGCATTAACAAATGCGATATTGATATAAAGTGTTATAATTACATGATATGGTATAAAACATCGATAACACCATGATAAGGGCCGTGTCTAGTCGATAATTACCAGTGTAGCACATTCTGTGGCCGCCGATCTCGCCGAGGGCGGTAATCGTAACTCTCAATTCTTTTTACAACACTTTCTTTTTCGGTTCCTCTTCGAGAAAGTACAGACGAGAAATTAATTAAAAACCTTGGCGACGTCGAACGAGATTTATTGTAATCCCTACAGAAAATTAAGTGTGTGCTTAAACTACAGGGTTACCAGGTCAAAGGATTTTTCCCTATATTTGGGAAAAACATTACATTTGCATTGGAATAGTTTTTATTTTAATGTTCTTTCAATATGTTTGACAGAAGCTATTTGTACTTCATATCACTAAATGAACAATGAATAAGATTATAAAAAAGGATACAACTTCACATTAGATACAAGCTCTACTTTTTATAAAGCAACAAAGCTCTAATATCCTTAACAATATTTTTTTACGAAATTTGAGTAGCTTACAATTTTGTAACCTAAAACAAATGATAAAAGTTAATTGATAGAAGAAGGCATTACTTTGCGGAAATCCATAGTTATATACCAATAAAGATTTAAAAAAACTAAAATGCCCTAATGTGCAATTTCCCGCTAAAATTTGCAAATCAAATAATTTTATTGGATTGATTAACGTGTTAAAAAGGTTTAAAAGTAACGTTTTGAAGTTTAAACTACAATAGTTTTCAAGTCTAAGGTAAAAAGGCTTGGGTATAACAAATATGTGTTAATCGTAAGATTGTAATTATTTTGTATTACAATAAAACGTTTTTTCTTTATTTTATCTACACTTAGGAATTCTTAAAAATGTCTGAGGATTATTCTGAAAGTACTAGGGAAAAATGAATGTAGTAAATGGAAACACTAATAGGTTGTTTGTCGTCTGTAAAAGTTTGTACAAACAATAGGGCGACGGTGAAGTAATAAGTTCGGAACGGAGGACAAATTTTAATTATATTTTAAGAATCTACATCCTTTCGACGGTTTAATTTCACAATTACCTAGTATAAAATTATAAATTCCCCTTTTTCGTAAGATCAGTGAAAAAGCGCGCGTGTTTTCTATTGGTAAAAAAACAACCATGACTTACAGACACAATAGATGTTACGGGTACGTCGCTGACTTGTGGTCAGTATGTTAGGCCGATAACTGGGCAAGACTACCGACTAACCTACCCTCCAGACAGGAACATGACAGTTATTATGGCCGCACGAATAACTAAGTGGATCCCTATCGACAAGTAACTGCGCGGCGCTTTACCACCAATAGGGCATTTAAGACATGCGGGACACTAGCGACATAAAGTTCGCCGTGTCGGCTAGTTTCTTATTAATGCTTGCTTATGTTACCACAGTACCACAAATAAATAAACTCTTGAAACATCCTTAGTTGATTTTTTCCAATTGGAAACTTTAAAGCATAGCTATGTTTTATAAAAATAGCTTAAGCGGCATAGGAGATACCTTCGATTGAAGAATCTTCACGCCTATATCCCTGAAGAGGTAGGCAGAGGCACAAACAGGGCACCCACGACTAGCCAAAGATACTAAGTCCCACAATGTGATAGGTCGCAAGCCTACCGCCTACCAGGCACATATCCAATCCCGAGCAACCTTTTTTTTTTTTTTAGAAATTTGGAGAAACTTAATTATCTTTTTGTTACCAGACCCGGGACTCAAGCACTCAAGTCTAACAACTAAACCGCTAGACCACAGAGGCGATTGAAGAAAGTGGGCCTTTAAAGCACGGGCGAAACTGGAGGTATGGACTAGTTTAAATATATTTTCGTGAATATGTTTGTGATGGTCATTTTCACTAAGTAATGACATATCTAACCAATAATTATAATGGACCCCTATTCTCGCCTCCACTCTAACACTGTTATTAGTGAAATTATCACCTTTAGATAAGTGTACATCTCTATCGAGTGTTTTAATGATATATTTTACTACCGCCTTGCTATATGTATACGTAATAGGAATGTTTGTTTAAAACTGTTAAGTTTCTGTAGCTTGTTGTGTGGTGTAAGTCTAAGGATATTAGCGACAAAATATGCCCAATATTATCCGAGAACTTATATTATAAATTACTTAAAAATAATAGTTGTAAACCAATAAATTTAATAAATTGTGTTGTGATCCAAAATCAAAAAGTTATCTAGCCCAAATTTCACCATGGGCAAAATAAATTATTGATCAAAATATTTGAATAACATTTAATTTTAAAAATACCTTCAAATAATCATAATCTAAAAATAAGGAAAATGTTACAAATTGTAGTATAAAAAATGAATTTAAAAATGCTATATAATCGGAAATTATGCTTTTATTTTGTAATATAAGCATTTTAATGCTAATTTTCCAAAAAAATTGACATGGTGTTAAATGTATGAATAGTAATAGATAAACAATAAAAAATATGGAAACTATATTTATTTTATGCATTTGCTGTTGTTTTCTTTGACATTTTTACAGCTCTGTCGTAAATATAAAAATGTATATTGTAGGAGAATAAATATAATACAACGATATTTTTGGTCAGCAAAACCATATAGGTATTCAGTAGCAACAATTATTTATTTATATGAAAACTAGCTGTTAAGCCACGAATATGTCAGCGTAGAATAGATTTTCGTCTATTATCTGTTCTGTTCTGAGTTCTGAAAAGTAATATGTTTCAGCTCGGGTCTTAAAATATTTGCGTAAAAAAATTCATCAAAATATGTCCAGCGGTTTAGCGGTGAAAACGTAATATATAGACGTTCGCATTTATAACACGGATAAAATAAGAGTTTCTAACTTAGACCAAGCATTCAACAATTTTGAAGAATGACAAATAAGAAAGCATGATTACTACGCTCGGCGATCATTACGGGGTAATTGATCTCGACGAGCCGACGATTTGTAACGAATGCTCGATATCGTTTTATTTTCGATTCGTTTTTTAGATCGGAGTAGTGCTTCGCCACTCAATCAGTATAATCTATGTTATTAAAAGAGCGGAAGTGCTTATTCTAATGATTCGTGAATACACTTTTTTTTGGCGTCGGTATGTGATGACCCTGTCGATCGCTGGTGTTTAGTTTAGGTGTTTCTTAGATACACTTTTTTTGGCGTCGGGATGTGACGAACCTGTCGACTGGTGTTTAGGTGTTAGAGTGCTCTGCAGCAGCGTTTTGGAATTGATATCACTGTCTTACCTCTACCTACCACCATAGTATGTGCTCGTTATTGTCTTGTTCCGATATCGAAAGTAGGGTACCCGATGAACCTACACGAATGACCTAAGATCCCGACTCTAAGATAGCGATGCACCATTAACATCAATGATATCTACAGCAGAGCCACTTGTTTATCTTCTGATATAAAAAAGATAAAATCTTAAATACTAATAGGTCAAAGTGGTGATAAAACATTAAACCTATCCCGTAATTTATAGTCTGTGTAAATATGGTCAAGCGACGTAATCGAAACAGGATATAAGCAATTAGGGAGCACGACAGGCAGGAGACAGCTGAAGACAACACGACAGACAGTATAAAGAAAATTATTTATACTTTGAAAACATTACTTACGTTATTTTTATCTAACTGGATTTTCTAGATCTTGGACCAAAATAAATTGCGAGCTTTTAATAAAACGTAGTAAAACTGCACAATACCGACTTAAATATAAATGATATGTCGTCTAAGTACAATTATACAAGAATATAAGTATATAGTTATATAAGTAATAATTATATATCAAAACAGTATACCTGCACAAACCCGAATTCAGTTTTAATATTATGTCTTATAAGTCACAAAGATTTAAAAACAAAGAAACTGTAAAAAAAATATGTGTGCGTGTACTAGCATAGACTCGTAAGAAGTGAAGAAGTAAAACTTCTTTATGACGTTATTTATCAAAGAATAATTTACTGTATGCAACTTTACAGAAATTGGTTAAATAAAGTTTTTTGCCAATCCCTACTCCGCTGGAGAAAGTATACTTTGAATCACGCGTGTTAGGGATAAGAACAAAGATGGCGCGTAACGGAAAAATGTTACACTATTTTTTTTCCAACCCTGATAAAGAAGTTTTACTTCAAAAAGACTTTGATTTCAATGTTATGTCTTATGTTAAAATAATTTTACAACAGTACCTAAAGCTGCACAAAATCGACTTTAATGTCAACATGAAGACATCTTAGTAAACGATACTTGAAAAATAGCAAAACTGAACAAACTCGACTTTAATTTCAACATTATGTCGAGTATGTAAACAATATTTAAACACAGCAACTCACAAGTCCTATAGGATCCTCGGGATAGAATAACCGCGGCAAACACGAGCCTCACTCCCAATCCAAGGAACATTTGTGGTAATTCTGCTGTTCACAAACTAAACTTATTTTAGATGCATGCTATCTTTCTCAAATGAAACAAAAACAAAAGAGATGGGACGTTTTAGGCACGTCAGATTAGTCCGGACATTTCGAATCGCGATGTTTTTAATCGACGTTTCCCGAGTAATAGTTTAAACGTCGCGTCTGTAGAAATGACGTGTACGGTCTAATTTGACAGCGCTAAAAGTGTTTTGTCTCTTTTTGTTTCTTTCGTTGAAAGAAGACAGCAATAACTTAAAATTAGTAAATAGTGAGTGCGCAACAAAATTACCACCAATAACTCACATGAAACTACCTACACCATCGCCGCCGGTCTCGGCGACGAAGACCTCTCTTGCGCCCGGCGCCTAACGCCGAGCGACGAGCCGCCACTATTCCTCCACCTAGTCCACCCAGTAACCAGAACGCAGCACTAAGTCGAGCTACGATCTCCCGGGAGACAGCCCTTGTTGCTGGCGTTGTAGGGAACCATCCACCAACCAATCCATCTAAATAATTATGTCTCGGACTGAATACTGCTCGGCCCACAAAGCCCGGTGAAATTTTGAAAACCGTGAGGTTGGCAACATATTAGTCATTCCAAAAAAACACAGAAATCTGCTTAAACCCGAATTCAATTGAAATATATCATCTATTTAAACAACGTTTTAAGCAATCAACCGCAAAAGACCGAATTTAACTTCAAAATGTCTGATATACAAAAAAAATAATAACGTATTATAAAGTATACCTAACTCAAAAAGCACTGAACCAAATGCCACAAACTTTAAATTTTAATAAGTAAAAAAAAGAGTAACAATAAAACAAAAAAACGTTAACGTAACAAAAAAAGAGTATTACGCAAAAAATACACTTATAACTAACAACACAAGAAGAAACGGAGGAAATCTGTTGAAATTTTTGTATTTTACAAGTTTCGAAAAGGTTTGCCATGAAAATTGCAAAAAACCGACTTCGATTTGGACAATGATGTCATCTAATAAAAAATAAAAATAAAATAATTATACAAAAAAATTTAGTCTTTTCCACTATTTTCCTGAGATTTTGTTAAGATTTAGACTTGGTGTCAACAGAACCATCTCAGAAGCATAATATTTAGTGAAATAATGATTTTTAAAATCGATTAATGCCCGGTTCCTATATTCAAAAAACGAGTCGTTTTGATTACGGATGGTAGTATTTTGTACGCTTAGTAAGATTACTAACAACGGTTGCTCGTTTCCGACTATTGATTCTTAACATTTTTTGAAAATATTGGTAACGCTCCGCTACTTTTAAACAAACTACGAATGGTTTAGTTGACGGATTACCATTCGTTTATTATAGGAACCGGGCATAACACGATACATAAAAAATATAGAAAGTTAACACATCTTTCTTTTAAAAATTTAGATAGAAATGATAGTGAAGTGGCTTATTGATCCCTAAAAAAACTCCTGATTTTATTATCCAAACTAGTACACAATAATAGAGAGCACTAAAGTTATAGGAGCAAAAGTAGTCACCGTGTCTGTCGTGTTACGAACATACACATGGGTCACCTGATAGTTAGAGACACACCGTAGATGTATTTATTTTCTTGTGCCATAAAATGGACTGAAGTTAAAAAAATCGACTTTTGAGTAACACAACCCGGAATCGAACCCAAAAACTCATGTAATCAAAACCAACATCCGTCCACTAAACCACAGAGATAAATTATGAATTGTTGAAAACGAAAAGTATGGGGATGTGACGACCCCATCGCCCGCTAGTGGCGATCAATATTACCTTCCAGTGCAATAAAATGGACTGAAGCTTTAATGTTTACCTTACCGCTTCTTTCTTTCTTTAAGTTTTGACATTCACGTTAGTATTTAGTCATTCGTCAAGTAGAAATTTGCATCAAATTTTATATCAATTATAATTAGTCATTAGTCATAAGTCATCAGTAAGTCATGTCAGGCTCTTGAGTAAAGCGGCGGCCTCATTACACAAACTCAAGTAAGGAGATTTGTGCGCCAACGAGGAAATACACGATACGCTAATTTCCTCATAATTATTTTATTTGTGCACTTTCACTGCACAAAATCGTACAAAATGCCACCAAAATTGACTAATTTCATTCAATATCAACACGAAATTCAATAATTATGAAAAAAATTCGACCATCTTTTCTCTCGATGGCGCCAAAACTCTACCTTACCCCTTATACATAGAACAAGACAACCGTACAGTAATGCATGAACGTCATAGTGACGGATGGGAAAATGCTGTTGTCACGTCTGGTGGTAAGGGGTGAGTTGCACGGTTCATAAATCCTAATTCCCAATGCCCGCGTTTTATGAGATAAAGAGCCTTTTTTTTATAATATTGGAAGGCAAACAAGCAGACGGATTTCCTGATGTTAAGAAATTCACGCCGCCTAGAGACACCAAAGGTAGTAATGGGTGCCAACCTGACACCGGGATGTTAGGCCTTATACAAATATATAAGATATATAAGATAATATACTTATAGGATTTATACAAATCGTTTTTTATGGCGTACTAGCGGCCCGCCCTGGCTTCGCACGGTTATGGAATCTATATATTATATAAAAATTAATTGCTGTTCGTTAGTCTCGCTAAAACTCGAGAACGGCTGAACCGATTTCTCTAATTTTGGTTTTGAATTATTTGTTTAAGTCCAGGGAAGGTTTAAAAGGTAAGAAATAAGGAAAAACTGCGAGAAAACTACGAAAAATAACATTTTACTTCTTCCCATACAAACCGAAAGGGTGGAACGAAGTTCGAAGGGACAGCTAGTATACAATATATAAACCTTCTTCTTCAATCAACGTTTACTTTTTTATTAACCCTTTACATACAATTTATCTAAAAGATATGATACGGTGTGAAATCGCCTCTGAGGTCTAGCGGTTCACTTGTCGGACTTGACTGCGTGAGGTCCCGGGTTCGATTCCCACTCCTGCCACGGGTCGGACAATTGGGTATGTGCCCGGTTGGCGATAGGCTTGCCACCTATCACACTGTGGGACTTAGTGTCCCCGAAGAGGAAGGCAGAGGCACAACCAGGGCACCCACGACTAGCCGAAGACACTAATATTAGTATAGATTTAAATTCAAGCCCTGATGCTGTAAAAAGCGAAACCAGTAGCACAGTACAAGTTTTTTAAAACATGAAATCAATTATTATTTATTCGCATAACAGAACTTCGCGAATAATATGTTGGAAATTAAATTCGGAATTGAGCGTTTATGTTTTCGCCACGGTTCCGTTACCGGCGAAAAAGTCATCAACAGTTGCGAAAAAAGATGTCTTCATTTTGGTTTAAGGTTTCTGGTTCAACGGTACATTTTGCAATGATATATTTTCAGGTCATTTTTTCATAATATCACATTTGACTTTTTAATGAAATATATGTTTTTAATATGGAAGTTTATAGACATAATAAAATTTAATTCACCTAAGCTACCAATTAGTTTAATAGTACGTTGCTAGTCTTTCTTTCTTTCTTAAAGCTTTTTTCGTAAGTACAAGAATGAAAGAAAGTAGTTAGTAATACTAATAAAAATAACATTTATTTGCTCAAATAGAGTAATGAGGATCTTAGATATAAAACAAGTTCTTAATCCTATTTTACCAAAAAGTTGGCATGCAAATATTTTGAACCACTCATACTGTTCATTATTAGGAACTGCATATAAAAGTATTTCATCGTTAAATTAAAATTTCTATGTTCAAATTAGTTAAATTTACTAGAATATTCAAGTCATGATTAAAATATTTAGTTCCAATTGTAATAAAATAATAATAAATAATGTAAAATATAATAGTCACTAAAAATATTTTCAATTAAATAAATGTCAATTTATGTAACCAAATAAAATTAAATATACTCTATAGCTTCAAATATGGTATATTTGTTCTTACAATTTTATCATCGCAGTCTCACATATTTGACCATTATTATGGCATGCAATTTGATACAGTAATTATAGTAATTAAATAATAAATTAAAATAAAATTAAAATTCACTTAACACATTTTGATTTCAAGATTCAGAAACTTAATTATTCAATAAGGTAATAATATCCAATATAAAATAATTGATAATGTTGTTATTAAATATTAATAAATAATTATTTGTTCGGTAATAATTAATTCGGTAACCAAATCATTTAAAAACACAATTATTTATTCAATTCGACATACAAACATTTACAAGAAACATTACATTGAATAATCCATTTGTGTATTATTACATTATTTATATTATGCACACTTTCATATATATTTTTTTAAATATTTAAATATAATTATTGTAAATAGATTTTCTTCTAACATGCATTTTCAAGGTAAAAAAGTAACTATCAATGTTATATACAATTGGCAAAGATAAAACGGTGTGCCACCTAACATATCTAGTTTTGTCTTGTTCTTTAAAAAAATGTATCTCTCAATTGCTGAACTGTTCTACGAGAGATTAATTTATTTACTAGTTGATCCTTCTAACTTCATATCGCCTGACATTAACAGCTACTAACAGTTTGGACTTTTGTCTTCCATGTTCTTTAGCTACTAGCTGTTCCGGCGAACTTCGTTCCGCCCGTTCAGTTTGTTTGGGAAAAATTAAAATGTCGTTTTCCTAGTTTCCTCGCTGTTGTGAGAAGTAAAATGTACCCCATGTCCTTCTCCCGGTTCTAAGCTACCACTTCATTAAATTTCAGCCTAATCGGTTTAACTGTCACGACTTTCTTTTATAACCCCCGACGCAAAAAGGGGGCTGTTATAAGTTTGACGTGTCTGTCTGTCTGTGGCATTATAAATCTCGAACGGATGCAGTGATTTCAATTTATTTAAAATTTCAATTCATTTTTTGTTTAAAAATTAACTTATGTGCGAGTGTTCTTAGACATGTTTGATGGAAATCGGTTGAGCCGTTTAAAAGTTGTGGGGGGTGAAAGTGGGGAGATTTACCAAATGGCAGCAAATTTTTTACTTATTAAAAGGAAATTAAGTTCTTGTGTCGGGGGTTTTTTTACATTACTAATTTAATTTAATTTTATTATTAATAGCTTTAAGATGCCCCCTGCATCGATAAGAAATATAATTTTGACTTGATCTTTTTATTCTACACCAACTAATGAACGAAAACCAAAACGTCGACATAACGTTGGAGTGACTACCCATTTAGCAGCCCGGGCTCCCCTTCTACAACGACAGCCCGGACTCCTCTACTACAACGACAGCCCGGGCTCCCGGGCTCCCCTACTACGACGACAGTCAGCTATCAATCAACTCGTTTGATTGACATAACACAAAGCAATAACGTTTATTAAACGTAAAAAGTTACGCACAAACCACGTAAGTACAGACACGCAAACGAGCGTTTCTTATGAAACTGTAAACATGTGTACCGACAAAAACACGAATGAATTAAGCATAACGTAAACTGAACGCCCGCTGCGCTTAACGCGTCGTTAGCCGCCTTATTCTGGAGTGGAAAACGATGTTAAAACGATAACGTTTTTCTATATCACTACATAGTATAAAACAAACTTGCTTCCTCTGTCCCTACGTCCCTTTATATGCTTAAATCTTTAAAACTACGAAACGGATCACAATCGGCGTCTATACAATAATAAATCTACCATATACAATAAGCATACTAATATTATAAAGAGGAAAAATTTGTTTGTTTGTTTGGTTGTAATGAATAGGCTCAAAAACTACTGGACCGATTTTGAAAATTATCCACGAGTGACATAGGCTTTGTTTCATCCAAATCGTTATAGTAGAAGCCAAGTTACGCAGGCGAAGTTGCGTGAAACTGCTAGTAATAGATAAAGTTATTGAAGAGGAAGGTTTATATATTGTATATTTCATAGCCGTGCGAATTCGTATTGGTCTAGTGGTCTTATGTTGGACCTGACTTGAAATTTATACAGACCTGACATAACTGGGTCGGGCAACCAAAGAAAAAATGTGATTATTCAATTTTGTAATAAAAATTAACGTTGACTGGAATTGGATAAATTGATTCCTGAAAATTCTGTAAAAGCAAAACGGGGTGGCTAATTTTGGTAATTTAGAACATTAAAAACATATTAAGTGAAACAGTAGATACAAGTGTAAGTTTTTTTAATAATCTTTATTTAGTCTATCTGAACTGTGTTTTTATATGGTAGGTCACCGAATGAATAAATACACTTTATTATGCAACAAAATTTACAAAAAAATACACACTTTTTCACTTATAATAATATTTAACTTAGGTGCAAAAAGGCGGTCTTATCGCTTCAGAGTTATCTCTGCCAGACAACCTTAGGGTGAGAATGATCCTGATTGAAAAAAACATCCGTGGCCTATATACACCATTGGTATTATAATTGCGTCACTGTCCTGCAGCCGAGATGTTAGGTCTATTGTGCAAGTCTACCGGCTACCCTACCCTCCGTTGCGGAACATGACACTGTCAATGGCGGCAGGAATAAATAAGGCAGTGGATCCACCGGGCCAACTTGCTGCAAAGCACTCTACTACCACTGACCTTGTCGGTAATTACTTATATTTTAACAAGTGCTCACCTCTAACGAGCTGTGTCCCAAAGAGGCAGATGATCTAATCTACTTAGACGACCCGGAGACACTGCCAAAAATAAATTACTGCCTGGTAGAGAGGCAGATGGTCTATTTTACTCAGCAAACGTGGACTAACAAGAGAAAAAACTGTGGTATTGTAGAAAAAAAATCGTAGATATTTTAGATATTACATCTATACTAATATTATAAAGCTAAAAAGTTTGTTTGTTTGAACGCGCTAATCTCAGGAACTACTAGTTGTAGAATATTTTTATTCGTCATCGTAACACAACGTAATATAAGCAAATAAGAGTTAAATATATGTATATGCCACGGCCACAATTGTCTCTTAATGTCAGGAGAGTCGTCTCTCTGTCTATTGCTAATTTTTTTTATCGCCAAGCAAACGTCAAGAAACAGACTTTCAACCCTCGACGGGAAAGAGGGGTGTCATACTACTAGGTAGTATTTGCAGCGACTTGCCCGGAATGGTACCATTGCCTTACCTATTCCTGCCGCCATAACTTCCAATGCTTGCCGTTAACGTGTTCCGGTTTGGAGGATAAGGTAGCCGGTAAGCTCACTTTTGCTCAAGGCCTAGCATCCCGGCCTCAGGTTGGCAACGCACCATTATCACCTTTGGTGTCTCTGGGCGGCGGGAGTTTCTAACCATCAGGAAAACCGTCTGCTTGTTTGCCTTCCATTATCATAAAAAAAATTGACGTAGTTTAGTGTATGTATGTGTGTATAGTATCATAGCTCTTAAAGGAATTGTCTAAGTCCTATGCTGTTTTTACATCTATAAAGATTTGCAACATTGTTAATATTGCGTATGTGAACTGATTTCACAATTTCCAGAATAAGGCCCCTCTACTCGGTGGTCCGATACAAAAACAAGCAGGAGTTTAAAAAGTCTGATTTCCTCAGAGAATTATTTTATTAAACTGAACGATATATTAATAATTAATAGTGATTACTTACATCCATAATGGTTAAAGCTTGGTATAGCTTTTACATTTAATGTGTTCAAATATGGTAGTTAAAGAAATGTGTTGGGAATATTATTAATATTAATAAATAAATAATAAGTTTTTATTAAAATTTACAATTTTGTTACAAGTTTTTATTTTTGCTATTCCTAGCAATAGACTTGGGAAGTACTATAGAAGACGTATTTGGGCTTATTCGTATAAACTAAGTCCATTTATATGCTTGTGTTAAGCATATAATTTGCTTACTTTGGGGTAAGATCCTTTTTTTAGAAAAATAATTATTTATTTAACTAAGTTTTTTTTAAGGTTGTATGTTGGGACTCCTATGTTTTTAGCCGAGTTCAAAAAAACGAGGAGGTTCTCAATTCGGCCGATATATTTTTTTATGTATGTACATCGATTTCGCTAAGGTTTCTGAACCGATTTACGCATTTGTTTATTTGTTTCATGCGGAATAGTTTTTAATTGGTCCCACAAAAATTTGATCCAGATAGACCCACTCGTTTTTGTTTTATGAGTATGTTTTATCTACTTTCACCTGTCCCGAAGTTTATTTTTGAAGTATCTTCACGCCCACATCCCCGAAGAGGTAGGCAGAGGCACAACCAGGGCACCCACGACTAGCCGAAGATACTAAGTCCCACTATGTGATAGGTGGCAAGCCTATCGCCAACCGTGCACATATCCTATCCCGAGCAACAATTTTTTAATAGAAAATTGGAAAAAACCCAATTTTATTTTTGTTGCCCGACCCGGGATTCGAACCCGAGACCTCGTGCAGTCAAGTCCAACGACTGAACCGCTAGACCACAGAAGCGACCATAAACTCAAAAATAACTACGTTTAAAAAAACCGACTTCAAAACTAAGAAGTAAAAAATAATAAAGATTTAATATCAATTATTATATACTACCTATGAGTTATATGTGCTATTTACTAATAGGAATTCGGTGCCAAGCTTATTTAATACTTACATGTAATATAATAATTATTAGTTTGAGGCTTGGCACTTTAAACCTAATAGTACCTAAATGGCACGTTTAAACAATAGGTGGTATACAATTAATATTATAATATAATAATGTAGTTATTTTTATTTGTTACTTTTGTTTTGTTACTCAACATCTTCGTCATTTGAAAACTGATTTTACAAAATCTTTTATATTTGAAACAACGTGATTTCGTAGTTCTTTTATTGCACCAAGTGTGGATCTGATTATGCAGTCACCAGAAATCGAGGAAAATAATCATTTTTTGGGATCCGTACCCAAAGGGTAAAAACGGAACCCTATTTCTAAGTCTCCGCTGTCTGTCTGTCTGTCTCCAGGCTGTATCTCATTTACCGTGATAGCTAGAAAGCTGATTTTTGTTGTATTTCGCCGACATAATAGGTATTCTAAAGCAAGTCCCTTTTGGCAGTTTTATTCCACTTAAATTATAAAGAAAATGAAACACGTTTCAGGACCTTTTCATTTTTGGAGTATTTAACGGGTTTGATATCCGTAAACTTGTTTACCAAAGAGTTAAGCATCTCAGTCTCAAGTCGACAACGCACCTACAACATCTTTGGTAGTTCACGTGGATTTATCTTGCGAAAATGGAAATAAGAAAGTTCTTTAACTTTTTTAATTGTTTAAGCTATAAAAAGCTGTGTAAATGAAAGATAGAACCAATATTCAATGTGAAAACCTAAGTTCGCATTTTAAGACCAAATCGCTCAGGTATTACCTGGAGGAGATGCCAAGAGGCCTCAAAACCAACACGAAAAGAGTAATGAATGTAAAGAAAAATATGCGAGTCTGTAAATATCGCGGCGCTTGGCAACAAACTCTATATTAGCCGCAACATATTTATCGTGATAATATGTATCTATGTAGGCTTTAAAATAGTACGTAATTTTTTATTTTGTTGCCGGGTTTTGGATATGTGTCCGGTTGGCGATAGGTTTGCCAATATCACATTGTGGGATTGTGGGTCTTCGGCTAGTCGTGGGTGTCCTAGTTATGCCTGCCTACATCTTCGGTAATGTAAAGATACTATTTATTTATTGTTATTTTTTTTATCTTTTCTTTATCACTTTGTTATTGTTGTTAGTTTTGTTAATTGTTGCCTTAATTTTAATTTTTTTTATCCATTATTTGTTATTGTGTATTAACGTATGATGAAGCCAGTACCCAGTACATCTAAGGAAATCAATTTGCCACGAAAAAAATGTCAAAACATACGTAATTTATTATACATATTTAAATTATTAATTAATTAAATATTTAAAAAAATACTTTTATCTTTGAACCAAATGTTGTTAACTCCCGAACGTTTGTTTACATGATTTACAGCTTCTCATGACGGGTACTTTAGTTCAACTGCTGCACTGCACTTTACCACCTAGGATTGACTAACTATCGTCGTAGTTGAATAATCAAGTAACTACCCTTTATTACCAGATTATATCAGGAGAATAAGAGCCCATGTTTATGCCTTCCACAATAAGAAAAGTTTTTCAAAGTATTCCAGAATAGCTTATCTCAGCTACAATCAACTTATGACCAACTCTAATCCTGAAATTTTGAAATGTAGAGTTTTTCAATATAATAAAATTTTTGGAAGTATAAAATTCCAGCATAATAAAGTTTATCACAGCTACAATCAACTTTTTTTATGTTATAGGGAGACAACAAGCAGACGGATTTCCTGATGGTAAGAAATGCCGTCGCCTATAGACACCAAATGTGGTACCTAATGGTGCGTTGTCAACCTGAGGCTAGGATGGTTAGCCTCCTGCGTAAGTAAGTAAACCGGCTACCCTACCCTCCAACCGAAACACGACAGTAACGAGCATTGTTATTTCGCGGAAGGAATAGGTAGGCGGTGGTGCCTGTATGTCCGGGCGAGTCGCTGCAGGACTCTACCACCTATTCTAATCTTGAATTATTCAAGTATAGAACATTCCAAAATAAGAAATGCTTTTCAAGTATGTAATTCCAGAATACGAAACATTTTTTAGTTTTTACAATGAGTTGCTGAAGTCTTTTTTGTATTGTACTAATATAAACTTAGGTTTTATATATAAAAGTATTATGTAAGCCATACCGCCGCCCAAAGGTCTGTGGGACTTTGTGTGGGAATTAATTTAAATTTAGAAAATTTCAAATTAAATTTCTACTTTTTGTATTCTTTAGTTTTAGAACTTTCCAAAATAAGAAAAGTTTTCGAATACAAAATTCCAGAATAAGAAAAGCCACAATCAGCCGCTGACTAAGTCCAACACTGGTAAGTGTAACGAAACAAGCGAACAAGCAAGCGTAACCAACAATTAGACATTTGTGCAACACACAGCCAGATATGGTGAGACAATGGTCTATGCAATCTGGATCACAATTACCTGACGTCATCTGATACTACAATTGCGGTGATTCATATGGGAGGATGGGGGTCTATATATACCTAATTAAGTCTGATTAGCTTAAAGATGTGACAACCCCACCACCAGCTACGACTATTACAGTTGTAAGACAGCGAAACAACATCGAGATAATCGTAAATGTTACCGATATGTCGTCAACCCATTGGCGGGAATTTAGGCGGGCGAGTTACGAAGCAGAATTAAAATACTTAGTTTATATTTAACGATGAATTAATTCTTCATTTTTCACTAGTGTACTCAGACCTAGACTCACTCGTATAGAAGAGTACAACTCCACCAGCTAGAGTCCTTAAAAGATCAGATGGAGTGATACTTACCATTGTCTTAAACTTTTCCTGCCGCCATAGCACCAGTGCTTGTCATTGTCTTATTCCGGTTTAACTTGAAACTTGGTAAGTAAATGTAATATGTAAGCCGCAATAAGATGTTTGCACAAAAATGAAAAAAAAAAGCAATAAATTTTGAGTATCGATCTAACCTCATGTTTAGATCGATAAGGGCCACTTGCACGTTCCTGGGTTAAGTGTTTAACACCGAGTTTGCGCCCAACTATGGTTAAATCGCCTTATATTTGACAGTTTAACTCAATGTTAAATGTAACCCGGAAATGTGCAAGTGGCCCTTAAACTAACAAAAATATATGATATACGTTAACATGTAAACTTCCGTCACAATTTGGTTTGAATGAGATCTATTGAGCAGATTCTTTTAATACGTCACAAGTAGTAAACTGTAACCACTGTATATGACATAAAATTATTTATTATGTTACTTGCTGCTACGGAACCCTTAATGGGCGAGTCCGACTCGAACTTGGCCGCTTTTATTTGTCTCTACTTTAAATATTATTTTTTAGACGGAAGGCAAACAAGCAGACGGATTTCCTGATAGTCAGAAATTCACGCCGCCAAGAGACACCAAAGGTGGTAATGGTGGATTGCCAACCTGAAGCCGGTATGTTAGACCTCGAGCAAAAATAAGTTTTCCGGCTACCTTATCTTCAGAACCGGAACACGTCAACGGCAAGCGCTGACATTATGGCAGCAGGAATAGGTAAGGCGGTGATACCAAGCCGGGCGAGTCGCTGCGAGACTCTACCACCTAGTCAGATGTCAAGGTGTTAGTGAACTATGCTCGCCTTTTACGAGTTGCCAGCCAGGAAGGCAGATGGTCTATTCTGCAAATGAACCTGGACCAACACGGGGAGAAATAATCCAAAATATTATGTTAGTTTAAGAGACATTTTTAAAACTTACACTTTCTTTACAGCATTTTCAAAAAAAATTACCTGTAAATAAAAAAAATATGATAATAACAAATTAGACAAATTATGCTTATTAAAATTTTTATGTTTTTTTGTAAACTCGATAACCAACGCCGCCGTCAAAATTTTTTTTGTAACAGTTAAAAAAAAATTAATTTTTGTCATATTTTGTATTAATCAATATGCAAAAGATGTCAAAATCAACCACCCTATTTGCTCATCAGACAACCTACAATATAAGAAATTATCACTACATAGTATAAAACAAAATCGCTTCCTCTGTCCCTATGTCCCTTTCGTTGCTTAAAACTTTAAAAATATGCAACGGATTTTGTTGAGGTTTTTCAAATAGATAAAATTATTGAAGTGGAAGGTTTATATGCATATTTCATAACCGTGCGAAGCCAGTTGGGCCGCTAGTTAAAATATATAACTTACTTTGTAAAACTGTTAACCAACGACGCCGTCAAAACATTTTTTTTGACAGTTAAAGTGAAAAGTTAACGCATGTTTCGAGTCGACGACTCGAAAACATCAAACTTCATGGTACAGGCTCTGAAAATAAACTTTAATTTTTGGTATATTTTTTATTAATCATCATGCAAAAGATGTCAGAACCAACCACCCTATTTGCTCATCTGACAACTCACAGTATAAGAAATTATTTCCAATAAATCTTTTATATTGATATTATTACATGCAAAATATTTTTGAAATTAATTTTTTATATCGCAAATATTCATTTCAATCAAAGCACGCTTGCGCAAGTGCCGAATTTTTAAATAACCAATTACTCCGCACAGGGCCGAACTTGATTTATCGATCAATTAACTTTAACACTGATTGTGTGGCGAAATTAAAACTCGTGTCGAGTTCGGTCCTCACGTAAATATTTTTAACAAAATTTTAAAATAAATATTTACTCAATTTTTGAACTCTTAATTTTTGCTTGTTTTTGTGAAAATGCTTTGGACGTTGAATGTATCCTTTATGTGAGAGCCTCTTATACTATTTTACAACAAAAGGATTTTCTGACTTGAAAAATATAACACGATCTATAATAATTAATACCTACATATCTTCACGCCAAGTCCCTTACGAGGTAGACAGAGAGTATCGAGTGCCAGACCTCATGATCCTGACAAACCTGTCCAGTTTCCTTCATCCCTTTGCATACAAACACGCCGGATTCGGAGACTCTTGACATATAAGTTAAATAATAATTAAGCGCAGTAAAACTACAAAAACCAACTTCAACTATTTCATTAGGTACCCCACATAGCGAATTGATCATTATTTTTTTTGAAAAATAGTTTAAAAGCAAATGGTTCCGAAATGGTTCCACATATTTTTTTATTAAGATCCAACAAATTTATAAAATCAATTAAATACATTAATTTAAAAATTAATAAATTATCGCCTCTGTGGTCTAGCGGTTCAGTTGTTGGACTTGACTGCATGAGGTCCTGGGTTCGAATCCCGGGTCGGGTAACAAAAAAAATTGGGTTTTTCCAATTTTCTAAAAAAATTTTGCTCGGGACAGGATATGTGCCCGATTGGCGATAGGCTTGCCACCTATCACATTGTGAGACTTAGTATCTTCGGCTAGTCGTGGGTGCCCTGGTTGTGCCTCTGCCTACATCTTCGGGGATATGGGCGTGAAGATACTTTAAAATTAATTCATTAACTTAAAAATATATCCAATAAATTTAATATATTAATTAAAAAGTGTACCTACTTAATAATGCATCATGCATATTTTTTCGTAAAGATAAGTAAAAATCATGACCCGTCTTTCCGAAAACAGAACCATTAAATCGGTTGACGATTATTGGCGTAACCGCGTAACAAATATACAAAAAAACTTAGTCGAATTAAGAACCTCCTTCTTTTTGGAGTCGGTTAAAATGTAAATATATATTACGAACATAATGAAACATGGCCAACCACATTGTTTATGATATTAGAAGGCAAACGAGCAGACGGATTTCCTGATAGTAAGAAATTCACACCACCTAGAGACACTATAGTTGGCAATGGTGCGTTGCCAACCTGAAGCCGCGATGTTAAGCCCCGAGTAGAAGTTAGTTTACCGGCTACTTTATCCTTCGAACTGGAATACGTCAACTGCAAGCGCTGACGTTATGGCGCCAGGAATAAGTAAGGCGGTAGTGTCAGTCCAGGCGAGTCGTTACGAAATTCTACCATCTAGTCAGATGTTACAGTGTTAGTTACGGTACCTATGCTCGCCTTTTACGAGCTGCCTGGCAGGAAGGTAGATGGTCTATTCTGCAAAGGAGCCGGACCAACACGGAGAAAACTCATAACATACTGAAGAGTCTTATTTGTCCATGCTCTCAGTGTTTGTCACTGTCGTATTCCAGTTCGAAGTGAATGTGCAAATTTACAACAAACAGTTTCATAGCCACAGCTTCGCAATGCGTCATTTCATCTTATGTAATTGTATAAATTAACAAATACTTATTTTGTAGTATATTAGTATATGCAGGAAAATTGTTAAATTAAAAACACCTCTGTGGTCTAGTGATCCGGTGCTGTCGTAAAATACATGAAGTCCAAGTTTCGATTCCCGAACCGGGCTAATCAAAACCATTTTAATTTTTTTTTAATAAATAAAACTTTGGCCGGGTTTAGATAAGTGCCCGGTTAGCGATAGGTTTGCCACCTATTTATTGCTTGTGTATATTAACTAAATGTTGATAATTCGCAAGTATTTGTTCAAGAGTAATTAAAATGGTATGGTCAATTCCAATTTCCAATTTGCATAAAATAGAATTTTGAAAGTATCCCTACAGATTGGTAGACGACAAAGACAAACACTTTACGGGGGCAGAATAAGATAAGCCTTAACCGCCTCACCTATACCTATCGCCATAAGTCATGACGTATTTGGAGGGTAAGGTAGCCGGTTAACTTATTTTTGCTCGAGGCCTAACATCCCGGCCTCAGGTTGGCAACGCACCATTACCACCTTTGGTATCTTTTATTTAGGCGGCGTGATTTTCTTACCATAGGGAAATCCGTCTACTTGTTTGTCTTCCAATATCATAAAAAAAAGAGCGTGATACCAGATAAAGTTATTCCAGCAAAAGTTAACGATGACTAAATTATCATTTAAACTATGTGTCGTTATAAATGAGTGTAAATGTTATATTTTGCGAGGTATGATGAAAAAAAAAATCATTTTACAAAAGCTCGACATCGTGTGATCAATATTTACGTCAAATATGAAATTGATTTCTCGTTATAAATAAGTATAAATGTTATAATTAGCAGAACATGGCTATGTAGTCAAAATTCTTATCAATTGTGAACTTGATTTCTCATTGTAAATAAGTATAAACGTTACAATTAAAACAGCGTCGCTATGTGATCAAAATTCACTTCAAAAATGAACTTGATTTCTCGTTGTAAATAAGTATAAATGTTACAACTAACAGAGCGTGACTATGTGATCATAATTTCATCAAAATATGAACTTGATTTCTCATTGTAAATAAGTATAAATGTTACAATTAAAACAGCGTCGCTATGTGATCAAAATTCACTTCAAAAATGAACTTGATTTCTCGTTGTAAATGAGTATAAATGTTACAACTATCAATATCAATAATTAATATCAATAATTTTATCAAAATATGAACTTAATTTCTCGTTGTAAATAAGTATAAATGTTACAATTAAAAGAGCGTGGCTAGTGATCAAAATTCTCATCAAATATGAACTTGATTTCTCGTTGTAAATAAGTATAAATGTTATCATTAGCAGAGCATGGCTATGTGATCAAAATTCTCATCAAATATGAACTTGATTTCTCGTTGTAAATAAGTATAAATGTTATAATTAGCGGAGCGTGGCTATGTGATCAAAATTCTCATCAAATATGAACTTGATTTCTCGTTGTAAATAAGTATAAATGTTATAATTAGCGGAGCGTGGCTATGTGTGGTCTAGGCGCCTGGGGCGAGCCGTTCATTGTAGTTTATGCCGTCGACATTGTCTTTATTTATACGGCTAATCCGTGAACTATTTATTATTGCCTGGAATTATGGGGACTTGTAATTGCCAGTGCTGTGCGAGTCTCTGGATAAACTGGCTGGATAATTTGTCTGAACTATCAATGCTATAACTTGAGTTGATCTAGAAATATAAAGATTAGATTATAAAAAAAGAACTTTACACTCCTATCCCTGAAGAGGTAGGCAGTGGTATAACCACGACTTTAAGAGCTGGGTCACGTCAAATAACAGGGTTTACTTACAGATAAGCGTCAGCTTCGGGCCACTTCCACATTTCCAGGTTACATTTGATATAGAGTTAAACTGTCAAACATAAGGTAATTCAACCCTAGTTAGATGCTAACTCAGTGTTAAATACTTAACCCAGGACCGTGCAAGTGGCCTTTAGAGAAACAGATTGCCTTAAAATACTCATATTATTCGGCGCAGCATCTTATTAAGTCTAATAAGCAATAACGTATCATGTGCTGTTTGACGCTACCCTCCAACAATATTCTTTAACGACATTACTGACGCAACTGACGTCAGTCCAGTTCGCGTTATATTGATGCGTACGTCAGCTGACCCGAGTTTATTACAAGACCGCTCGCACGTTTCGGGATAAACAATATTAAATCATTTGGATATGTGATAGGTCAACATACAAACACACGTGTCTCCTGGTGGTAAGAGATAACCGTGGCCTTTAGATACCATAGATATTACAAGTGCGTCGCTGTCCTGTGGACAGGATGTTAGGCCCATTACGCAAGTCTACCAGCTACCTTTTCAATAGAGTAATAATGGCGACAGAACTAGGTAAGACGATGGATCTCTATTCGGGTAAGTTACTGCACACCACTCTACAGCCAGTGGTCTTGTTAGTGATGAGTGGTGACCTATATTTTAACCAGCGTCCGCTTCTTACGAGCTGCCTGGCAAAGAAGGAAATGATCTATTCGACTTAGATGACCCAGACCAACACGGGCAAAAATAATTAATCATTTAACTCTTATTTTTTTTGTATTATAGGAAGGCAAACAAGCAGACGGATTTCCTGATGGTAAGAAATTCACGCCGCCTAGAGACACCAAAGATGGTAATGGTGCGTTGCCAACCTGAGGTCAGGATGTTAGGCCTCTAGCAAATGGAAGTTTACCGGCTACCTTACCCTCCGAACCGGAACACGTCATGACGTAATGGCGTCAGGAATAGGTAAGGCGGTGGTACCAATCCGGGCGAGTCGCTGCGAAACTCTAAAACCCAGTAAGTTAACTTAATTTTTAAAGCTGGATTAAATCCATAACGACATATAAATGCGAAACTGTGTTTTTTTATTTGTTTTTTTTCACGTCAACACAACTATGTTATGGTACAATATTATGCGATAATATAATTCGGAGGCTGGAGAAAGATAAAGGCTATTTTTTGCCTTAATATCTAAATAGATTCGCAGAAGAACTATATAAATTCATATGCGACTGATACCAGGACTATACCTTGTTTAATATTTAAATGACAAATCAAATACAGGGACGCAGCATTTCTAATGTCGCGTCACGTACTGTTTGACGCTGCGCTCGAACACTTAAAATGCGTCATCACAGACATAACTGACGCTTTTCTCTAAAGTCCCATCACATTAAGCTTATTTCATACGTCGACGGAGCCGCGATAAACACTTAGTTATGAATAATTAAACCCAGTTAACGATATCAATTATAAAACATAAATATTATCACCCAACTCACTTAACGCACCCAGTGTTGCGTAAGCTACTGCTACTGTATTTTTAAATACTTTTAATTGCACTCAAAAGCGAATTATACAAAACATTTAAATCAGATTACAACATTTTGTTTTATGCCATTTTAAATACAATATTATGATTGTAAGTTATTTTAGTATGTTAAATGAAATCGCGTGTCTGATTAATCATAAAACGATTTAAAGCAATAATAATACAGAACTACTTCAACTTTCTGGTTTTTTCCAACAGACCTGTGATGAGGCTTTTTCCCCCGTGTTGGTCCGTGCTCCTTTGTAGAATAGACCATCTGCCTTCCTTGCCAGGCAGCTCGTAAAAGGCGAGCATAGGCTTACCATTACTAACACCGTTACATCCGACTAGGTGGTTGAGTTTGGTAGCGACTCGCCCGGATTGGTACCACCACCTTACCTATTCCTGCCACCATAACGTCATGACGTTTTCCGGTTCGGAGGGTAAGGTAGCCGGTAAACTTACCTACTTTTGCTCGAGGCCTAACATCCCGACCTCAGGTTGGCAACGCACCATTACCACCTTTGGTGTCTCTAGGCGGCTTGAATTTCTTACCATCAGGAAATCCGTCTGCTTGTTTGCCTTCCAAAGTTATAAAAAAAAACTTCAACTTTCTGGTTTTTTCCATCAGACCTGTGATGAGGCTTTAGAAAGAACTTTTACTTTTCAGAGAATAGATATGCGGTGCACATGACAAGTTTTGGTGTCAGTTTGACAACTGTCAATGAATTTACCTTGAGTCGGTCCGGTTTTTTTTGAAGTGAAACTTCTTTGTCGGGGTTGGAAAAAAATGTAGTGTAACATTTTTTCGTTACGCGTCACATTTTTCCGTTACGCGCCATCTTTGTTCTTATCCCTACCAAGCGTGATTCGAAGTAAACTTTCCCCAGCGAAGTAGGGATTGGCAATAAACTTTATTTTACCAATTTCTGTAAAGTTGCATATAGTAAATTATTTTTTGAAAAATAACGCCATAAAGAAGTTTCACTTCTTCACTTCTTACGAGTGTACACTAGTACACGCACACATTTTTTTATGGCAAAAGACGCTAAGTGGTAGGCGCATCTCCCAATGGTAAGAGATAACCGCACAGCTCATAAACACCATAGACGTTGTAGGCGCGTCGCTGTCCTGTGATTGGGTTGGTAAGCAAACTGTACAAGTCTACCGGCTGCCACATCCTCCGGACCAGAACATGACAGATTCATTATGGTGGCAGAAATAGGTATGTGGTGGATCCCTATCCGAGAGTTGTGTCGAGAGTCTTCGAAACCAACGTGTTTGTAATAAAAGGGTCATGAATGTGAAGGAAGCCAGACAGGTTTGTCAGGATCGAGAGGTTTGGCACTCAATACACTCTGCCTACCCCGTAAGGGATTTGGCGTGAAGATACGTATGTATGTGTATGTATAAATGCCAAGGCGTATGCGTATGTTTGTATTTCTTTCACGTTGGAACAGAGTGATGGTGTGGTATAATTTTTGTGTATGGAGAGAAAACAGAGTGACAAAGGCCACTTTTTATCCCGAAATCTAAACAGGTTCTCGCATGAGATCTAAAACAACTGTAATGCACGTGTGCCAAGCAACACTAGCTTGTACTAACCAAAAACTGGATCTCACCTTCACCACACTTCTATATAGAAAGTGGTAAAAATAGTATTCTCACGCCCATATCCCCAAAGAGGTAGGCAAAGGCACAACCAGGGCACATACGACTAGCCGAAGCCACTAAGTTCCACAATGTGATAGGTGGCAAGCCTATCGCCAACCGGGCACATACCCGAACCCGGGACCTCGTGCAGTCAAGTCCAACAACTGAACCGCTAGACCACAGAGGCGAGTAAAGTAGTAGTTAGAGTATGTACTAACCAAAAACTGGATCTCGCCTTTACCACTCTTTTATATATAGAAAGTGGTAAAATTATAAACAAATAAACCAAGTTCTTTACACTCATATAATTGACATTTCACAGAATTACTCAATTTTATCTTGACCAATTAAGTTTGGCGAAACTCGTATTAATTAATGCAGACGAAAGTGCAATTAAATTGGATATTTATTTACTAAACATTGCGTTTTTCACAAAATGTTATGATGCAAGATATGATTATTATGTCAGTTTGGATTCCAATAAATACTGGATTTACACTGATACGCTGGATTCAGAGACTTGACACCACCTTCAAATAATACCCGCGCGATTTTTTTTGTTCAGCCTAGGTCTTCCATGGTCCCATCCGTCACTTTCGCATTGTTTAACTCCTTTTAAGACTTTATTTATTTTATCATATTTAGGTTTGTCACTGTTTTTAAATTATTTAGCTCCTCCGATGCTGTTTAGATACTATCTATATATCTTCACATAAGTTTAGATATTTTTTAACTTACTTATTTTCCTACCCCGTAAGGGACTGCGAAAAATGATTACTGCTTTTATCGTCATCTATTCAAATATTTTTCTGGAGAATATAATTTCATGACTGTTTGTCGTACTAATACGTGCGAATATATTTGGATAATATAACAGTACAATTATATTCTAGTAACTTCAAACATGGGTCGACTATTCGAATAGCATTGTAATCCTATTAATATTATAAATGCGAAAGTTTGTATGTATAGATGTTTGTTATTCTTTCACGCAAAAACTACAAAGTCGATTACGATGAAATTTGGTATGTAGGTAGCTGAAGACCCAGAATAACATATAGGCTACTTTTTATCTCGTAGTTCCCGCGGGATTGGGACTTACGCGGGTGAAACCGCGGGGCGCAGCTAGTATTTTATAATTTCGTAAATATCAGTATTAGAGTTACGAAAAAATTTGAGCAGGTGTATCAGCACCCACAGATATCAAAAATGGAATAACACTAAAACTAAGATAATGGTAGTTATCATTATATTCTCCGGGGATGGCGATATGTTTGTATCTTATACCTTTAAACGAGCAATTCTTGTATATATATAATTGGAATCTCGGAATCGGCTCCAACGATTTTCATGAAATTTAGTATATAGGGGGTTTCGGTGGCGATAAATCGATCTAGCTAGGAATCATTTTTAGAAAATGTCATATTCGTGTTTTATTGTTGTTGTTGTTAAGTAACGAAGTCCGTTGTTAAGTAACGAAGTCAATGATTGTTTGCTTTGAGGTTAGTCTTTTTAAATTTTCGTACTTAAATATAATTTCCAAAAAACACAATTTATAAAAAACAACGGTCATCCAGGTACTTTCGATTTAAAGATAGAGCGTGAGAGCAACGGCTCGAGGCTACTTTTGACTAATTTGAATACGTACATCAAATATAGTCGATCTTGGCTTATTCAAAGATACTGGATCATCATAGAATTAAACATTTTAAAGAAAATCTATAGTGGATATAATTACTGAGTGTAACAATCAAGTCTTTTTAACAAAAAAATCTGCACCAAGATCGGACCATTCGTTAAGGAGTTAAGATGTTACAGAAACACACACACAAACTAACACACATAGAAGAATGTCAAAATTACAAAACCCCCCTTTTTTCGCCGGGGCTTAAAATTTAGCCTTTTTCACTCTCAAGCCTCCTATTCCAAACACAAAATCTATTAATCACTTTGCTCACTTGCAAAAAGAAAGGACACACAAACATACTTTTGATTTTGTACTATCAGTATTGATGTTTAGAACTAATGAAAATCCTAGACCTTTGTAATAGTTTATGGAAGTTTTTTATGAAGCTGGAAGACCAACATGGATCTACCAATTTAGTGTTAAGTGTAATATAACTTTTTGAAGAGTTTGGCTTCCCTACTCTAACAACGTCATCATTAGCCATTACTATCTACGTGGTCGAAAACTGGGTTGTAAGGTTTGTAACAAATTTAAAATTGTAATCTCCCCGTGTTGGTCCGGGCTCCTTAGTTCCCCGTTTTGGTCCGGGCTCCTTTGTTCCCCGTGTTGGTCCGGGCTCCTTTGTTCCCCGTGTTGATCCGGGCTCCTTTATCCCCGTGTTGATCCGGGCTCTTTTGTAGAACAAACCATCTGCCTTCTTTGCTAGGCAAATCGTAAAAGGCGAGCAAAGGCTCACCGACACTAACACCGTGAATTCTGACTAGGTGGTAGAGTTTAGCAGCGACTCGCCCGGATTGGTACCACCGCCTTACCTATTCCTGCCGCCATAACGGCATGACGGCATGATGTGTTCCGGTTCGGAGGGTAAGGTAGCCGGTAAACTTACTTTTGCTCGAGGCCTAACATCCCGGCCCCAGGTTGTAAACGCACCATTACCACCTTTGGTGTCTCTAGGCGGCGTGAATTTCTTACCATCAGGAAATCCGTCTGCTTGTTTGTCTTCCAATATCATAGAAAAAGAAAAAAAATATCCGAACTGCTGTCACCATAACATTCAAGTTCGCCACTATCGTGTTCCAGTCCAAAATGGTCTCAAGGTAGGTAATTTCATTACTATTAGCATTTAATCGCAGCTTTGAGACCTTAAATTTTCCCCATGTTGTTTCGTGTCTTCTATGTAGGATAGACCATCTGCCTTCCTTTTCCGTTTAGGCAGCTCATAAGGTGGTGAAATAGGGGTTGAATGTTTTGTATGGAAGGCCGTCATTTTCTAAGTAAGAAACATGAATGATGAAACTTTATTTTTGGGCTACTTGGCCTTGGCTTTACTTAGACATGACTTACAGTGTTTCTGGAAATTCTACTCCTAAGGGGGTGTAATTGGGGTTGAAAGTTTGTATGAAAAGCCTTATAGGTAAATTGGTAAATATACTGCCACGAAAGCAAAGCCGCGGGTAAAAGCTAGTGTGAAAATATAATCTAATACAAGGAACAACAAAATATCTTGCAAGTTTACACAAAATATTGATTATAAATAATTTTCAGCCAAGTCACAGAAAAGTATTTCTTAAATACTTAAGTAAAACTTGAAAATACACAAATTTTAAAAATAAATATAAAATACAAAAGATACTTCAGGGGACACCCGGGTTTGAACCGGGGACCTCTCGATCTGCAGTCGAATGCTCTACCACTGAGCTATATCCCCGATGATGCGTCTATCGAAATCGTTATACAATTAGTACTACTCGAACAGATAAACAACTATCGTGAACAAAATGAATCATTCCATTCGATTGATTTTTTTGTTTTACGATTCTCCGCAAAACGATATATTGTTTTGAATACTATAACACTTTCAATAAAAATAGAATAAGCCAAAGTAATTGTTATAACTAGGTGGTAGAGTACGGTAGAGCAGCAGTAACAGCTTATCTAGATCAGTAGAACCACGTTAATTATTTAGGCCCATTAATCTGTGCTCCTCATTGTCGCTTTCCGTGCAAGCGTGGGCTAGCAGGTTGACTTGCACACGTTCACTTGCACCTCATAGCTATAACTAGTGATGTGCCAGATTGTTACCGGATTGTTGTCCGCGGATACGGACACAAACACGGATATTTGGTGACGAAATATGCGGACACCTACGTATGCAGATCTTAATTGTCTTACAAAATCAGTGCCGGTGTCGAAGTTTGAAATGATAGCTAGTTAACATCACTGGATGCTTTGCATTTAGACATGATATGTTTGAACTTGGCTGGCCAGTGTTGTTTTTGTATAGTTTAGATTGATGCTGGACGCTAGCGAGCGTAGATCAAGATTGTATTATGTAACAAATTAAGAAAAAATGTCTGCAAAAAAAGTTTACTAGTATAATTAAGAATTATTTTCTGATAATAAATAACAAAATTGTAAAGAATAAATAATTTTTCACCTCTACCTAATGATCTATGAAAACAATTTTATTTATGTATTGAATATTAATAAATAAACACACCTGGACAAGTCACAAATTGAATCTTACCCTAAACTAAGCAAATTATATGTTTGTGTTAAGGGTGTTTGTCAACGATTCTAGCACACAGAAATATTTAAATAAATACCCAGAATAAATCTAATAAACACCCAGACCTGGAAACGCAGATATCTAAATGTTCATCACACAAATGTCACAAATGTTGGTTGATGTAGATAGGCGTGCACGCTAGCCACTCGACCACCAAGGCGGTCAAACTATTCGTAGAAGATCCGCCGAAAAAAGTAAGGGTTTTAGGGTCCGAAACAGTTTTTTATCCGTACGTGAATATCCGCGAAAACGAATACGGATATTCGGCAAATCACTAGTTGTGAGCATTTCCCATCACATAATTCAAACGCCCATACGCCTGTTTCCCATAAAATATAAAAATAACGTATAAAAAGTTAACAATAAAAAGAGAAACTACATTAAAATTCGGTTGCAATTTATATACAAAGTAGAAACACGTTCACAAAATCAACAAGCATCAAGATCTTGCAACAAAGAGAACATTTAAATTGGAAGTTTATAGTGATCAATTCTCGCCGTCCCGAGATCAATTCTCGCCATCTCGTGTCACTGCGTTGTCGACTTCAATTCACAATCAACTTCAAAAGCCCTGAACGTACTAGCGTTTTCGTAGATTCCATAATTGTATGAATTGCTGGTAAATCTGCGCACTAATTAAACTTTTCAAGTTATCGTTATCTTTTTTTAATCATAAAACATATAAACTGATGGTTTCGGAGTTGTACCTAAAGATTTTTCCCCGTGTTGGTCCGGGCGCCTTTGCAGACTAGACCATCTGCCTTCCTGTCAGGCAATTCGTAAAAGGTCAGCATAGGCTTACCGTCACTAACACCGTGACATCATAAAATAACATCTAAACTGGAAGGTTCGGATTAGTACCTAAGGATGTATCTTTGATGTAAAATAGTACCTATAAGTTGTTATATTTTGAATAATTTACTATTCTATACGTGGCAAATAATTTAAAATGATTTGCCACGTATAGAACGTTCCTATTCTTTTGTTTTTGACTTGATCGCTAAAACTATTATAATAAATATATAAGACCACCTCGTTGTTAGGGGTTAGCATACACACCTAACTCGAACGACCAACTGCGAGAATCGGGTTGTATAGACGTCTGTTTCAGGGTCTGAGTGTTTATTAAATGTATAGTATTATCTATTTAAGTATTTCTTTGTATTTTTTTCGTTTAAATATCACAAGCATATAATTTACTTACGCTGGGGACATTTATTTATTATTTAATTAGAAGAAGATTACATTTATTTATACCTACAACAACAGTAGCAGAATTAATTCTGTTTACAAGAATGTTTAACAAAAATAAGCGCGAGCTACTAAACGTGGACATCCAAACACGTTTGTAGTTTATAAGATGTTTGCCTATCTGTCTGTCCGAAATTGTTATGATGGCAATTCACGCCGAATCTACTTAACCGATTGTAACGAAATTTAACATAGGCTAGTTTTAATTCCGTTGATTAAAGGGGTTCCTGTGGGAGAGGGTAAAAAGGAAAAATCTTAATTGGACTCTTATTCACTAATACAATGGACTGATCGTATAGAAATTTAGCAGGTCAGTTCTTTCTATTCCAAGGAAGGTTATATGCAGCGTTTTATTCCGTTAACTAAAGCGGTTACGGAAACCGCTACCGTTGGAGGGGTAAAAATCAAACTAAAAATTAGGCTATAATTCATCAAGGAATAATCTGGTTTTATTTACTCTTTTTTTATTCGTAGTTGTTCTTTACGGTTTTTTTCAAGTCATATGTTTTGTAATTATGACCGGCAAGTCTACTGTATGACAAAGCTTCTAATAATACAAAAAAATATTAGTGGTTTGGAAACAGCCCACGTAACAACACTCAGTATAACATAACCAAATAACTTGAAATCAGGAATGCAGGGAAACATTTAAATTTACAGGTCATCTTAAGCATGAGTAAATTTATTACAAAAATCGAACCACAATGATTGTTTCAAATTTACGAAGGCAATTGTTTGTCTCTCTATTAGCGTTGATGTCGATTAACTAATTATGATCAAGTAAACATTTACTGCAGACAGTTGCGAACGAAGTTGTCGGTGCAATTAGTACAAAATTAAGGGGCCATGTACGCTAAAATACGTCAGCAGTTTACTGTTTTTTTCATACAAAGTAATCATGGATCTTGCTGACAAAAATACACAAGATTAACATGAATATGCTTTAATAGACTAATGTTTCCAAAACACGATTCATTTCACTTTGCTCGATAGAAAAAAATCAAAAAGTTAACCCTTTTTTGAAAGCTTTTGCTTTCTGTCTACTTCAATTGTGAAAATATCGACACCAGATTTAACATAAACATAGATAAGTACTATACCTAAAAGATAAGTGTTTCAGTTTTTATACTTTTTTTCAAATTACTTTTATAACATTTAAATCTGTTAACATAAACATAGATAAGTACTATACCTAAAAGATAAGTGTTTCAGTTTTTATACTTTTTTTCAAATTACTTTTATAGTGTCAAAAATAGTGATTTGCCGCATAAGACGTTTACTTTAGAGCGCCATTGTTCATAGTAATCATGGAACGGGGGAGCGCGGTGATTGGCTCTTCTGGCTGACTGAGTATGGGGCCTTAAGATAATTTGTGTCCAAATCGGCAACATTTTAGTTTTGTCAATTTTATTTGAATCTTCATTAAATATTTAAATGCTACAAATTCAACATTTCAATTGAATGATCGCATTAATTCATTTTCGATTCTGTATTTTTATTAATGTTCGCAATAACATGTCACTGAGTTATCGACTTCATTTATAATCAACAATGTAAAGCCCCAATGCTTTGCAAGCAAATGTTTTCGTCAATTCACTGTATCTTTTTCATATGTGTTAATTACGCTTCTAACATTAACTATAACAAAGATCATTTTTCTTTATCTGTTTTTTTTTTAATTTTATTGTTGTCAAATATATTTTCATAGACATCCATTGACATGACAGGAGATCCATTTGCATTTTTTTTATTCCATAAACATAAATCTCGCCGAACAAAAAGTCGCTTATTTGTTTTGTGCCTTATATATGTCGCAACTTTATTCGATTACAAAATGACAGCTGTGACATGTAGCGCGAAAATTCAGTTTTGGGGTTAAAATAAAACTGTAATGTAGCACATTCAACAAAACTGTGCGTGATTATTTATGTAACACAAGTGCAAGCATACGGCTTTCTTTGTGGTTCATTCTCATTTCACTCAATTTAATTTAAAGGTGGGTTTTATTCGGCTTGCCGGTCATAATTATAAAACATATGACTTGAAAAAAACCGTAAAGAACAACTACGAATAAAAAAGAGTAAATAAAACCAGATTATTCCTTGATGAATTATAGCCTAATTTTTAGTTTAATTTTTACCCCTCCAACGGTAGCGGTTTCCGTAACCGCTTTAGTTAACGGAATAAAAAGGCATATAACCTTCCTTGGAATAGAAAGAACTGACCTGCTAAATTTCTATACGACCAGTCCATTGTATTAGTGAATAAGAGTCCAATTAAGATTTTTCCTTTTTACCCTCTCCCACAGGAACCCCTTTAATAAACGGAATTAAAACTAGCCTATGTTAAATTTCGTTAGAATCGGTTAAGTTGAAGTTAATAAACACTCAGACCCTGAAAATAGACGTCTATACAACCCGATTCTCGAAGTTGGTCGTTCGAGTTAGGCGTGTATGCTAACCCCTAACAACGAGGTGGTTGAGCAAAAGTAAGTTTATCGGCCCTCCAAACCGGAACACGTCATGAAGTTATGACGTCAAGAAAATTTGGTTTTTCCAATTTTCTAATAAAAATAAATGTTGCTCGGAATTGGATATATGCCCTGTTGGTGATAAGCTACCTACCACATTGTGGGACTTAGCATCTTCGGCTAGTCGTGGGTGCCTTGGTTGTGCCTCTGCCTACCTCTTATAATATGCGCGTGTAGATACTTTTTTTTTACTTACGTACTTAGACGACATATTAATATAAAAATTGAAGTCGGTCTTTGCAGTTTTACTGTGCTTCGAATATTCTTCCGAGAGTACTACATTTTTACATTATCTTGCGAAAAGCTGAAATATGTAAAATCTTTTCGCTATTATGCAAATAAATCATACAAGAAAATTTTCTCTTTCAAACTTTTGTGCTCTGTATTAAATAGGGCCCTGGGATGCGATATGCAAAATAGGTAGGTATTTCATTGTGTTACTGAGTTTTTATAATAAACTAAATGTTACCCATGGCATTCTTTTAACCGACTTCAAAACAGAAGAAGGTTCTTAATTAGACTGTATTTTTTTGTATGTTTGTTATGGATTACTCGGCCGATAGCCTATAGGCCATATGCTTGTAGGTTTTTTTATGATATTGGAAGGCAAACAAGCAGACGGATGGTAAGAAATTTCCGCCACCTAGAGACACCTAAGGTGGTAATGGTGCGTTGCCAACCTGAGGCCGGGATGCTAGGCCTCGAGCAAAAGTAAGCTTACCGGCTACCTTACCCTCCGAACCGGAACACGTCATCACGATATGGCAGCAGGAATAGGTAAGGCGGTGGTAAGGTGGAGTCGCTGCGAAAATCTACCACTCTACCACTGTGTTAGAGACGGATAGTCTATGCTCGCCTTTTACAAGCTGCCTGTGAGGAAGGCAAGTAGTCTATTCAGCAAAGGAGCAGGGACCACGGAGAAATATATGTTGTATAAGTTATTATCGGGAGAAGGTTCATATGTAAAAAAAACCTGGGAAAATTACAGGGAAAATGTTAAAAACAATGCAGTACTACTTTTTAAATTATGCGCTTTAGTTTTACACTACTTACATTTTATACTTTTATTTTTAAATAGGCTGACTTAATCTAAATTTAGGCCGAGTGATTAATTATGTAATAACAATTCTGTATGTCTTTAAAATACATTCAAATTTCCGAAGCTTAACGAATATAGCCGAAGCGCATAATTTAAATAGTACTGCTATACTTTATTTTTTTACTTAATAACTAATAATACTTTAGGAGCTATTAATTAATGTTAAGCGATACAAAGTTCGCGGGATCGGTTAATCTATATATTAATACGTGATACCAAAATTTTTGACCCCTTTTTACGAAAATTGCTCGGACGCAGGAGCATAAAATTTGGCACACTTATAGTTTATGTATAGGAGAAGTGCAGAACGCTAATATTTTTCAATGATAATGCTTATAAATTACATAAAATCAATAAATAAAACATTACCCACACTACCATGTATTTGACACACACACAAACAAATATATTGATGATAACGATAAAAGATCATAGATGGCGCACTAAAAAGTTTGGAAACAAAGTAGTTGGTCTTTAGAAATGAAGATGGTGTTCTTATCAACAAGATATTAAAATTTATTATGGTCAAATTTCTACCAACGGGTGACCACTAGTAAATTTAATAAAAACTGTTGTTTTCCCGATGACTTTTGCCCGGTGTGTTTGACTATTTAAATAAATTTTACGTCAATAACTCATTCTAATTTACAAAACAAATAACGAAAAGTCAAACGTCTCAAGATCCACGCGGATAATTTGCTTACAATATAATCGGACAGAAATTGCACCATCCTCAAAGTAAGGGGCAAAAAGCGAGCCGTAGGATGGGGCTATTATATTCAAATTCGGCCTGGTAAAGGCAATTTATATGGATTTTATTGACAAGACCAAAGACCGGCGCGAAATTCCTAAAGGAAATATTTTTGCTTCGTTCCTTCTTAATTGAGCTAGGACAATATTGTTATTTTCATTCATTGCTCGGCCTATTTTTAGACTCCAAAAAGGAAAACGCTTACAATTCGTCTGTTTTTTATTGTTTGTTAGATTATTCCGCCTTTATAGGGTCATGATTCAGAGATGGTATTAGATTTATGCCAATTTGACCTCTGTGGTCTAGCGGTTCAGGTGTTGGACGTGACTGCGTGAGGTCCCGCGTTCCCGGGTCGGGCAACAAAAATAAAATTTGGTTTTTCTAATTTTCTATTTAAAAAAAATGTTGTTTGTGCCCGGTTGGAGATGGGCTTGCCACCTAGCACATTGTGGGACTTAGTGTCTTCGGCTAGTCGTGGGTGGCCTGGTTGTGCCTCTGCCTACCTCTTCAGGGATATGAGCGTGAATATATTTTGTTTCTTTTAAAAGGTCATGATTCTGAGGCGGTATTTAATTTATACCAACTTCATAAGTCATAGTTTTTCATTTACCCAGATGACGTCGTTATGAAAAAGTCGGTCGTGGCAAAAGTATTTTCGTATTATTTATACAATAATACAAAGGAACATATTTTCAGGCATACTTTTTTTTATTCATAATATGTATGTGCGTTTTGATCGATGACTTGTTGCCATCTAGTAAGTATCGCCATGATTCTATGGCTGTAGAAATTAGATAAAAAAAATTTGACAGATAGCGTTTCACAAAGTTTTTTTTTAGATTAGCTTTATACTTCCTAATTCTGTAATGGCCGAAACAGGTGGACATCTGATGAAGAAAAGTCAGGGCTATACGGAGGGTGCATCAACACATCCTAAACAAGCTCCCTCTATTTTTGTAATAAAACTTTAAAATGTATCGAATTACTTTGTCACATACGTTCTCTTTTGTTGCTTGAAAAACAATTGACAAATGGCGGGAACAAGTTTTTTTTTTTATTTATTGCATAGAAATACGGAAGACATGTGACTAATGACTGTATAAGAAATAGTTAATACGGAAGACGTGGCAGCATGGTGTAAAGATCTTAGCCGGCCCCAGAAAGGGGCAAATTAACTTAAAAAAAAAGAAAAATGATTACTTGCATCTTCAAAATGTCACATTTTAAAATGGTAGACCAGCCAGTTACATTTAGTACAGCCAAAGAGCTTTGATCGAGTTTTGGCGCCATCAAGAGAAAAGATGGTCTACGTTTTTTCATAATTATTGAATTTCGTGTTAATATTGAGTGAAAATAGTCAATTTTGGTAGCATTTTGTACAATTTTGTTCATTGAAAGAGCACAAATGAAATAATCATTAAGAAATTATCGTATAGTGTATTTCCTCGTTGCCGCCAAATCTCATTACAGAGCTTGTGTAATGAGCCACCGCTTTACCCAAGAGCCTGACATGACTTCCTGACGACTCATGAATGATGACTAATTATAATTAATTGAAATTGATATAAAATTCGATGCAAATTTCTACTTGACTAATGGCTAAATACCAACATGAAGGCCAAAACCTAAAGAAAGAAAGAAAAAAGAGCTTTGATTACTAATAACACATTCAAAATACGAAAATACTTTTGCCCTATTAGAAGTTATTATATTAATTTCTTGTAGGTATATATTTTGTGAATTATTTTAAATGTAAATATTTCAGAATTTACATTTTGTTTGAAAATCTATGCTTATAAACTAGCATGTCCTGACTGACTGACTCAATATCGCCGAGCAAAAACTGTAAGAGTTACAGCCATGAAATTTGGTGAGTAGGGTCGTTTTATTGAGTGGACACCCAATAAGGACGGAATTCAGGAAATTCTGCCCTTACCGGGGTGAAAAAGTGGTTGAATATTTGTATGGAAGACTATATTTTTTTTAATTAGAAACATGAAACTTTGTATTTAGGCAGCTTGTTAAAAATGAGTAGATACGTATTTAAGCGTTTCTGGAAATTCTACCCCTAAGGGGGTGAAATAGGGGTTAAAAGTTTGTATGAAAACCTTTATTAATGAGCTATAATCAGTAATATTAACTGCCATGCGAGCAAAGCCGCGGGTAACAACTAGTAATAAATAAAACTGAAAATATCCTTTTAGTGACTAATTAGTAAATTAATAAGTTATAATTTTATTTTGATTGAATCCCACTTACGTACCTATTGCTTGTTTTAGTTTCCTTGTTTGTTTGTTTTTGTAACATAAACTACGCACGCACGCACACACAGACATGAACACACATGTCACACCTATAACACCCCTCTTCTTTCGTTACAGGTTAAAAATATATATGACAGTTGAGTAGGTGTTATTGAAATGATCAACCAGTTTGGCGCAACTTTCTTATAAAAAAATAAAAAAAATAAGTTTGCTATGTTTTTTATTCGCCCAAATCATATGACACCAGTTGCCTTATAACTGAATGCCTTTAGACTTATATTCAAATTATACGGGTTATACCTTTTTACCATGTTATGTCAAGTGACATATGTCACTTTAAGCTAAACTTCATACAAAATTCGGGTTTGCTATGTATCTATAGAAGTCCCGCCTCTTATTACGTAGTATTTATACACTCTTTGTGGTCAACCATGTTTGATCAACGTGGAACGTCATGTCTCACAAAAAATATAACGTGTGTATCTGTGTGTCTGTGGCTTCATAACTTTTAAACGGATGGACTACTTTCGATATGTTTTCTTTTATTTGAAAACTAACGTTCCTTAGCTACATTACATATATGTTGGTTTTGTTGGAGGTTCATTGAAAATTTGGCACCTATCACATTATGGGACTACGCGCCATCAGCTAATCATAGGTTTCCCTAGTAGGACCTCTTCCTACCTGTAGGGTTACTCTTGAATCTCGATATCATGCGAATTAGAAATTGGAAACGTATTTGTAACTTTAGCTACTTTTGAACACAGTACTAGCGTATTATTAACATTTTATTACAAACTAGCAGTTTCACGCAGCTTCGCCTGCGTAACTTGGCTATCTACTATATACTGTATCTACTATACCGATTAGGATGAAACAAAGCCTATGTCACTCGTGGATAATGTAGCTTTCGAATGATGGAAGAATTTTTAAAATCGGTCTAGTGGTTTTTGAGCCTATTCATTACAACCAAACAAACAAACAAAAAAACAAAGTTTTCCTCTTTATAATATTAGTATGATATGATAAATTCAACTAATCCCGTTATACAATTTATTATTTACTACGAACTAAATGTTAATTATTCGCCAGTATTGTGTTCACGAGTACCTAAAATGAAATATTCGATTTCAATTTCCAATATTGCTTGAATCGAGTTTCGAGAGTAACCCTACTGATTGTGGATACGGATGTAAATACATTATTACATAAATGATCATTGCTGCATAAATAAAATAAATAGCCTAATGTGTGGCTCAACAACCAATCCCACCAATTAGGATAATTTATATTAAAATTTTCTTTAAGGCATAAGGACAGTTTTGATTGAGAGAAATCTTAAGAAAAATGCAAAAATAGTTGAAAAAACAACAGCTTATTTTTTCTCACTTTATCGCCTCTGTGGTCTAGCGATCCGGTGTCGAACTTGACTTCTTGAGGTCCCGGGTTAGATCGTCGCGTCGGGCAATAAAAAAGAAATAGAAAATATGAATTTCCAATATTCTAATAAAAATAACGCTGCCCGTTTAGCGATAGGCTTGCCACCTATCATATTGTGGGACTTAGTGTATTCGGCTAGTCGAGGGTGTCTTAGTTGAGCCTCTGCCTAAACGTATATGGGATATGGGCGTAAAAATACTTTTTTTATGGTAAAACTTTACATAATATGATTATGAAAAAGATAAAAGTCCATATAAAATAATAGACACTGTGATTTGTAAAACGCTTTTTTAATACAATCTGTCTATTAAAGTGTGCCTTTTGTATGGCTCAGAAGAAAGTGGACACAATGCGGGATTTCTCAAGACAGATTACAGAGGAGCGCATTAATAAGGGACATTTACACAATGCGACATTTAAAAGTAAGCAAGTCATAATGACAACATATTTATTTATGTAAACTAATTAATTGAATGATTTGCACTTGGTGAAATTTCATTATTTTAATTGAGAAGTCACCTTTATACTGCATTTTATTATTATGACCATTTATGATAAAGAATTCTTAGATTGAAGCATCTTTAGGGCCAATACACTTGAGATTTCTTTTATTATTTTCTTTTAACGAGCAGACTAAAAGAAATTTCTTTTATCACTACATAGTATGAAACAAAGTTGTTTGCCGCTATCTGTCCCTATGTATGTTTAGATTTTAAAAATACGCAACGGATTTTAATGCTGTTTTTTTAGAACAAGAGGAAGGTTTATATGTATAATAACATAGAATTTTGTCCACTCATGTAAAGCTTGGACGGGCCGCTACTTAGAGACAAGGTCGTCTTTTATACTTTTCTTTTACTTAGTTTTTCTGTAATTACTTTTGAAATAATATTAATAAAACGTTACAAATCTCTATAGACAATCTTTACATGTATTCAAAATTACTAAAAAAAATAGTTAAATTTTGTGTTTAGTCGTTCCAGCTGAAAATGTCGTGTCGTGAAAATACTTCTATGCTGATCTTTTCGGATAGTACCCGTTGCAGTCATATATGCGAACTAGACTTATTTGTTTTAATTTATGACACTCTAAGAATGTTTTCTCATTAAATAACGTAATTAGAAATTGTAAACAATGACTACTATTGTTTATTGACTGTCTTTCTTGAACTTGATGACTTGTCTTTAATGCACTTAAGTTTTAAGTTGTTAATGTTTGTTTCAACTTGATGGATTTTGATGTATTATATCATATTTTCTTAGTTCAAATAACCGTTTCGTCATAAAACATCATATAGTGTTGTTTGTAACAAAAAACGTTTTTCTTTTTTTTATATCACGTAGTTAGAACAATATCACTAACGGCCACAATCAGGGACGTCAATTAACATTTATTCTGTCATTAAGTCACAATTCCGTATAAAAAATGTCGATTAAATGACTAATTCAATGATAATTAACAGCTATGAGTGCAGCCGTTGGCCTGTCTCGTCCAGAACTGATGTATTAAATACTGATACATTCAGCTGTCGGCAGAAATCGTTTCGTCTGAAAATATCGTGTCGTGTAAAGGATCCGACGTTCATGTCTGATGTTGCGATAAGATCGTAATCTTTTCGGATATTGCTCGGCATAATCATATGCGGTTTTCACTTGTTTATTTTTAATTCGAAAGGGCGGGTTCGAGGCTGGACAAAGGCACGCTTGGTAATCCATTGTCGATGGTATACAGTAAAGCTTATTAAATGCTTAAATATTGGGGGTTTTGTATGCAAACGAGCTTATTTCCTACCAGTATCATTACTGGGGTTTATCAACTAACTTTCGTGGTTGGCTCTGCTTGTTATTTAACGTCAGCATATATGTAATGTTTCCTCAAAAAAAATTTTTTTACGTTTATATTCAAAGAAGTAAGCAAGTACCCAAAAACAGAACCAGAGCACTTACAGTGTAAAAGGTGAAATATCTATCGCCAAAGGGGCATTCGTCCAATTTCGACCAATTTCATTTTATCAAAAAATTAAAAAAACACATTTTAGTCAGATTTTTCTTATTAAAATGTATAAATACATTTATTGTGCACTAAAACTTATATCTCTAAAATTTCAAATTGTATAATAAGGCTGAAAAAGAAATGCGGGAAAGTCGGGATCTGCGACTAGTTTCTAAACTCTAACCCTGTGAACCAATCCAATATCCTTTAAAAGTCAGTGAAAAATAATGTATGAAAATTGGAGCTGTGTCGATAACTAGCGGGTTCCCGGTTCGGGGCTCGGGTAAGAAGGGCGGCGCGAATTACGACCAACTTCGCCCCACGGCGCGCACGCGCACCGATTTACGCGCCTCACTGTTACTTCACTAGTGACGTACCGAATTGCTTCTTATCGATTTTCGAAAGGGTCGCCATTTTTCATTAATTTCAGATATTAAATTTTCTTTAGAAACATTTTTAATTGAATACAAACATCCAATAAATACTATCAAAGCGAACGTTTAGGAGGACAGAGGAGGAGGAGAGAAATTTATTAATATCTC
>NJDD01000412.1:91791-121098 GCA_002245505.1 Calephelis nemesis
ATTATTGACAACGATAGCTGATAATTGAACATATACACCGTTAATGAGTTTGTTCTTGTTAAACTCACAAAAAAGTATCTTCACGCTCATATCCCCGAAGAAGTAGGCAGAGGCACAACCAGGGCACCCATGACTAGCCGAAGATACTAAGTCCCACAATGTGATAGGTGGCAAGCCTATCGCCAACCGGGTACACAAAAAAGAGGAGTGTTATAAGTCTGACATATCTGCGTGTGTTTGTCTGTGGCATCATAGTTCCTAAACGAATGGGCCGATTTCAATGTGAATTTTTTAAATGCTGAAGTTATCAAGATCGTTCTTAGACAATTTACGGATAGGTTTTGTCTGGGAGTTATTTTATTATTATTTTGATAAAACAGCAAACAAGGAACAGACACACGCCTTCTCTGATGTTATGTTAACCGTGGCTTAGAGACCATAGATGTTATATGTGTGTCGCCATTTTTAAGTGTTAGGCCGATTATGCAAGTCTACCGGCTATAAGCAACGATTCTAGCGAAGACCACGACAATGGCGAGCTTCGATGTTAGGGCTAGAAGGCAGGGGTATCAATGCGAGTTGCTGCTGCTAAGCATTATGGTACCTAGTTATGACCAATTTGACTAGTAAAGTAATTTAATAATTTGAATTTGTTTCAGCGCGTGATGGGGTCGTTCTGTCCCGTCGCTACGTCGAAAATTAGAAATTTACAATATGTATCCTTCTAGTACGACTTTGGACAAAAGAAATATTTCCTTTTTGGGATAAGCAGACAGATCATCAGGACGATAAACACACCACTCACAGACACCCAAGACGGTAAAGGTGCGTAGCCGTGAGGTAGCAGCCCACCGATATATATTGTCCATAGTCGATAACTGCAGATTACCACCAAGAGACCCATTTGCTCGCCAAGACTGAGACCAAAAAATATTTCATAATATATACATTATATCAAAAAAATATAAATGATACAAAAATATAGATATCTATATCTATCAATCATCCTACGTACAATATTATAAATTTGGAAGTGTGTCCGTCTGTTGCTCTTAGACGACTTAAGCGCTTAATTGATTTTGATGAAATTTGAAATACTCATAGCTAATGGTCCAAAGGACTAAAATAGGGGACGAAAGTTTGTATAAAATCTTAACTATTCTACGCGGAAGAAGTCGCGGACAAACAGCTAGGTAATATATATATATGCTTATCTTGCGTAAACAGTTAGAATAATATTGCTAAATCTTTTTTCGCTACGTCAATTATTTTAAGTACGTTCTAATTAAAACAATAGGTTTAACGGAACCTTGGAGTACTAGTTAATACTTAAAGAACTAAACATAACAAAATTTAAGAAAACTTAACGAAAATATAAATTACATAACTCATTTAATTAACATTAACACTTAATTATCATTAACTGACAGGTTTGTCAGGATCGTGAGGTGTGGCACTCAATACTCTCTGCCTACCCCGTAAGGGACTTGGCGTGAAGATATTGTATGTATTTGATTAACATCCGAATTCAATATTCATAAACAGGATAACGTCAGGTCGGATAGTAAAAAAGTTGCAAGCTTGTTTATTTCGTCTTCCCTAGATATCATGCAAGTCGCGTGTGAGTGGTGGAAGTGTGTCGACATGCGCAGGCGCATACTTCCCGTAAGATTCCTAGAAAAGAGGCGCCCTCTCGTCTCTAATGGTGCCACAGGTCCGGACTGCGGAACTACCAACCGTAACCCTGTTCTGACTTTCCCACACTTTTAGCTATAGACAAGTGTGAATTACGATTTTAACCTTTTTGTAGTTTGTGAGCTGTAAGCTTCTGATAGTAGTCAAAAAGTATCTTCACACCCATATCGCTGAAGAGGTAGGCAGAGTCACAACCAGGCACCTACTACTAGCCGAAGACACTAAGTCCCACAATGTGATAGGTGGCAAGCCTATCGCCAACCGGGCACATATCCAATCCCGAGCAACATTTTTTTTTATTAAAAAGAAAAGTATCTTCACGCCCATATCCCCGAAGAGGTAGTCAGAGGCACAACCAGGCACCTACTACTAGCCGAAGACACTAAGTCCCACAATGTGATAATTGGCAAGCCTATCGCCAACCGGGCAAGTATCCGATCCCGAGCAGTGTTTTTTTTTATTAGAAAATTGGAAAAACCCATTTTCGTTGCTCGACCCGGGATTTGAACCCGGGACCTCAGGCAGTCAAGTCCAACAACTGAACCGCTACACCACAGAGGCGATAGTAAAGTTTACTTAATTTGTATCAAGTTATTACTCGATTACGCAAAATTGGATTTAAGTTATTCAAATTAGTCATAATTGGTTATGTCAGGGCCTTAGGTAAAGAAGTAGCTAAAATGTAGTTAAAGAAGTCACATCAGCTTACACACAAGGAAGTCCGCATTGGAATTGGTCCTTTTGTTTAGACCTAAGATAGAAACAAACACACACACAAACACACGTCCTGCGGTGATTAATAACAATTAGTAAAGATAATTCAGATTACTAAAATGTCTCAATATAAGAACGATATTATCAGAAATTTCAATGTGTTAATAAATAAATATCTGGACAAGTTACACAAAATAATCTAACTCCAAAGTAAGCAATTGATATGCTTGTGTTAAGGGTGTGAGTCAATAATATTAATAGACAGAAATACTTAAATAATCACCGAAATAAATTTATTAAACACCTAAACCTGGAAATACAGTCGTCTTGTTCATCACAGAAATGCGTGCCCCATCGGAGATCAAACTCAAGCCTCGCGGATAGTCGGAGGACTCTTAATTTTTTATGAGGTTTTTTTTTGACTGACTAATTTGTTGCTAGCCTCGCGGATTTTACAACACCGAGCTTTAGTAATTTTTTTTAATATTAAACTATTTTCCAGCTAATCCTTCATTAAACCATTTAACCTCCTCTTTTTATGAGGAGGTTAAATGGTTTAAAGGGGTCCAGCTTGAAAATAGTTTAATATTAAGCTGGAGTAAACTATTTTCCAGCTGGACCACTTGAAACCATTTAACTTCCTCTTTTTATAAGGAGGTTAACTGGTTTAAAGGGGTCCAGCTTGAAAATAGTTTAATATTAAAAAACACCTGCACCTGTTAGTTAATTTATATATTTTATAAGCAAAAGAGTAATTATTCGATGTCAAAGGACATTTATTGCTGACTAGTTATTACTCGCAGCTTAAAGAATGTAAGATTCTCTTTCATTAAAAGTTAACAATGACCCAGCCGAAGTCTATTCCTAAAAAAATTTGGTGAAAATCAGTACAGTCGTTTTTCGTGAGACTTGAACAAACAAACTGACAAAAAGTTCCAAAGTCTTCGCTTTGTTTAAATAATAAAATAATTGCAATAATTAATTATTTTGCACAAATATTCCAATATTTGCACACCACAATGTAGTAGTGTGTGTTAGTATGATTAAATATTTTAGTAACAAATTATTCTGAACAAACTAAAAATTTAATTTATAAAATAATTAAAAACTGTCTCCTCTATGGTCCAGTGGTCCGGTCTGAGAGTTTCATGTGAGATACCTGGTTTGATTTCCCAGACGAGCAATATAATTTTTATCTAATGATAACAATGTTGCCCAGGATTGGATAAGTGCAGCGTTGACTATAGGTTTGCCACCATCAGATTATGGGACTTGTACCTAGTACCTATGGCTAGTCAAGGGTGCCTTGGTTGTAGCTCTGCCTACGTCTTAGGGGATACGCACGTGTAGATACATAATTGCTTTTTACATTGTAGGACTAAAAACTAAAAAAAGTATCTTCAAGCCCATATTCCCGAAGAAGTTGGCAGAGGCACAACCAGGGCACCCACGACTAGCCGAAGATACTAAGTTCCACAATGTGATAGGTGGCAAGCCTATCGCCAACCGGGCACATTTCCAAACCCGGCCAACATTTTTTTATTAGACAATTGGAAAAATCCAATTTTCTTTTTGTTGGCCGACCCGGGAATCGAACCTGGGACCTCATGCAGTCAAGTCCAACACCCGGACCGCTAGACCACAGAGGCGACTAAAAATTACTTTTGGCTAATCGATGTCCCCTAGTTGTCCTCTTATTTATACTATTACTGGTTTTCCGGCGTACTTCGTTCCACCCGTTCAGTTTGTATGGGAAAAATTTAGTATCGCTTTACCCATTTTCCTTGCAATTTTCCTGGTTTTCTCTTCATTAAAGCCTTCTTCTGACAATAACAGAACAATAAAAGAGTTAGCCAAATCGGTTCAGCCGTTTGGAAGTTATGCGCTTAGCAACACATTTAAAATTCATTTTTATATTACTACTAGCTTCCGCCCGAGACTCCGTCCGCGCGGATGTCGGTCTAAAACTGAAAAATTAAGATTTTATTTTTCTACGTATTTTTCCAGGATGAAAAGTTTCCCAATTTATGCCCAGGATAATAAGGTATAATTATACAAAGTTTCATCGAAATCGAACAGTTAATTTTCACGTGATGCCTGAACATACAGACAGACAGACAGATATTTTTTTAAATCACATATTTGGGTTTGGTATCGATCCAGTAACACCCCCTGCTTTTTATTTTTTCAATATCTTCAATGTACAGAATTGGCCCTTCTACAAATTTATTATAATTTGTATAGATTATAAGATATTTTTGAACAACAAATTTCATTTCTTTCTTCAAATACAAAATAAAGACTAAACAATGTTCAATTTTCATAAACAATTGAACTTGAAAAAGTAGAGATCCCCGTCGCAAGTGCGCGTACAATGGCAAGTCGCGCGTCGGACCGGTCGGGGCGACTGGCGCGCGCCGCATTATAATGAGGTGAGGTTTTTGTGCTACGACAGCGTGGGAGCGGAGAGACATACATACAGCCTCAAACCTGAACCGCAAAGACATCTCCATAATACAAAGTTAGACTTATTAATGTAGAGTGTTATTAATCAATACTGTGGCATCAGTGCTCTCCACTGTCGTGATCCATATTGGACCCTCATTTCATTTCAAAGTAGGTATTTTACTATATATAATTGTTAAAAGAGAGACATACAGCCTCAAACTTGAACCGCAAAGATATCTCCATAATACAAAGTTAGACTTATTAAGGTAGAGTGTTATTAATCAATACTGCGGCATCATTGCTCTCCACTATCGTGATCCATATTGGACCCTCATTTCATTTCAAAGTAGGTACTTTACTATATATAATTGTTAAAAGAGAGACATACAGCCTCAAACTTGAACCGCAAAGACATCTCCATAATACAAAGTTCGACTTATTAAGGTAGTGTTGTGCAGGAGCTAACTAGGATCGCACAATTCTGCCGCATCAGTGCTCGCCACTGTTGTGATCCATTTTGAAGGGTATCCGGTAGATTTGTCTGTGACACACTAGTAACATCTAACATCATTTGTGAGGATGAATCGATTGATGTTCGTTACTCTTTCACACAAAAACTACTGAACAGAAGTAAATAAAACTGGACAGTAGGTATTGTAACTCATACTTAAAAATAATAAAGAAATTACAAAAAACTAACTATTATTTTTATTTATTATTATTATTTATTCCCTCTGTGGTCTAGCGGTCCGGGTGTTGGACTTGACTGCATGAGGTTTCGGGTTCCGGGATTCGAACCGTATTAGCCAAAAGTAATTTTAGTCGCCTCTGTGGTCTAGCGGTCCGGGTGTTGGACTTGACTGCATGAGGTCCCGGGTTTGAATCCCGGGTCGGCCAACAAAAAGAAAATTGGATTTTTCCAATTTTCTAATAAAAAAAAATGTTGGTCGGGATTGGAAATGTGCCCGGTTGGCGATAGGCTTGCCACCTATCACATTGTGGGACTTGGTGTCTTCGGCTAGTCGTAGGTGCCTCGGTTGTGCCTCTGCCTACCTCTTCGGGGATATGGGCGTGAAGGTACTTTTTTATTATTTATTAACTATCGCTTTTGTGGTTTAGCAGTTTCGCGTCGGACTTGACTTCTTAAGGTAACGGGTTTGATTCCCGGGTCGGGCATTTTAAAAGCTAGATAATGTTTATTTTTAATTTTCTAACAAAAATAACATTGCTCGGGACTGGATCTAGTCGTGGGTTGTTATTTTAATTAATAATAATAATTTAATTTCAGACTAAAAACGCATATTTTGTTAGTAATACTTTTTTGCCTCGCTGATATTGCCCTCGCCCTGCCTCGAGGATATTGGCGTGAAGAGACTATTTTTTAAATTGTGTATAATTTGGCACGCAAGCAAAGTCAGGCGTAGAAGTTACTACTACATTACATCTTTATGGAACAAACATTATCAATAGAAAATCTTTTTGTTTTTGATGTCGTAATTGTTGACAAAGTTCAAACGATAAATACCACTACATCCGTCAGGTGCGGAAATAGAACAAGTTAAAACAGTAGGAGTTCTAGACGACTGTAAATATTGGTTTGCATCCGTCTAGACCGTACATTTAATCCAAATTTAATAATAATCGGAAACTTACCAGAAAAAACTTACAAGACAACAACAAGATTACCTTTGATGGAAGGCTAGTTTTTAACCGCCTAGAAAATCTTTTAAAGAAGGTTTGAAAATCCTTTTTTAATCCTCTTCCTAGATATAAATAGAACACGTGATACTGCTCAGAATATTATTAATATTTCCAACAATGCTTTCGCGCGAGAAAACATAAAAAACTAAATTAACTTTAGAATTCTTCCAATTTATATAAAAAACGTTGTGGGTTATCGTTTAAATTTTCGAAAATTTACGTGACGTCTCGTCCGCGTTTTTTAACTTAACACGTGCCGATACCAACACTCAAGTGTCGCTGTCGCCTTTTTTTGTTGGAATATCCATTCCCAACCTCCTAAGGGGAGATTACACTTTCGCATATTCAATGCTTATAGAATTTCTAAAGTGTAGGGAATATAGGGGATACCAATAGATAACCTTCTAATGTAAATAAAATATCAAAAATACTCAGACATGACATGACAAGACATGCGTTAGATGAATAAATAAATATTCCTGGACAAGTTACACAAATTAACCAAGTAAGCAAGTTATGCTTGTGTTATGGGTGTCAGTCAACGATACTAATACATACATATAAATACTTAAATAGATAGAAAATTTAATAAAGACATGGACCCGGAAATGCGGACATCTAAATGTTTGTCACACAAATGCTTGCCCTTGTCGCGAATCGAACCCGAGCCTTGTAATTGGTCGGTGGAGTTAGGCGTGTACGCTGACCAGTCGACCAACGAGGCGAAAAAGAAACAAAAAAATAGATAATGCATGTTAAATCAAATGCCGAATTCCTGAAAGTTCTGTAAATAGAAATCTCTCAACAATCGCGTCTGGTCTATTGGTTCGGCATGGAACATCACTTTCCGAGTTTCATGCCCGTGTCGGGAAATAAAAATGCTTTCTTTAATTTTTAGTAAGCCTCAAGGAATCTAAGAAAGCAACATATTAATTCTTGACAAACGGATGAACCGAAGTTCGCCAGAATAGCTAGTTTATAGTAAAAACTCACTTAAAATAAGTTAAAAGTTAAATTATTTAAGGTATTTGCATTTTAACGAGGAAAACGAGGGGCCTTACTTGCAAGTTTGATGTGTCTTGTTCGCGTTTGTGTATCTATGGCATCATAACTTTTGAACGGATGGCCCGATTTCGATGCGGTTTTTTTAAAAAGCTCGCTCGATCATGAAGGTTTTCATCTACATGACCTGTAGGTTTTGTCAGAGAAGGTTCTTTCTAAAAAATCTAAGCGTTTTATATTAGTTTTAGTCTCGAGGTTCTTTGGAAATGAAATTGCTTTCCTGTGCTGCAACTCGAAGAACACCACGAACGTGTGTACCAAGCTCAATGGTAACGTCCATTCTGGACACCAAAATAGTGGAAACTGTGACCCATCGAAAGTTTTTCGTCTACATCTTTATCTGATTCAATAGGTCGTTACGTGCATGGGACGTGAGGTGCGAACTTTATCAGCGCCAGCGATCAACTCGTAGATTAACTGTGAGAGTTTTTTTATGTAAGAGATCAGCTCTACTCCTTAGCTATGCTAATTCTAAGAGCTTATATAAACAAGTATGTTCACGCCCATATACCCGAAGAGGTAGGCTGAGGCACAACCAGGGCACCTACGACTAGCCGAAGACACTAAGTCCCACAATGTGATAGGTGGCAAGCCTATCGCCAACCGGGCACATTTCCAATCCGGACTTTTTTTTTACTAGAAAATTGAAAACATCCAATTTTCTTTTTGTTGGCCGACCCGGGATTCGAACCCGGGACCTTATGCAGTCAAGTCCAATAACTGAACCGCTAGACCACAGAGGCGATGGACTATGTAACCTAAAAAATCACTTCCTTTGACGTAAATACCAAAAAAAATTAACCGATTCGTTTTGCATTGATTTTAGTATAACCACTCTCCAATTCAACGTTAAGAAATGAGAGACAAATAAAATTTCGAAACGGAATTATCAAACTAATAAAAATATGAAAAGAAATAATTTAAAAATTTATGGTTTTGCATTATTATATCTAAGGCTGATAAAACCTTTCTATTTTTTTATGTTATATGGGAAGGCAAACATGCAGACGGATTTCCCGATAGTAAGAAATTCACGCCGCATAGAGACACCAAAGATGGTAACAGTACGCTGCCAACCAGAGGCCAGGATGTTAGGCCTCGAAAAAAGTTAGTTTACCGGCTTCCTTACTCTCCGAACCGGAACACGTCAACGGCAAGCACTGACGTTATAGCAGCAGGAATATGTAAGGCGTTGGTACCAATCCGGGCGAGTCGCTGCGAGACTCTACCACCTAGTAAAAGGTGAATTTAGTAAAAGGACTAAAATACGAAATCACTCCAACCAAACGTAATATCTAATCTAGTGGTGTTTGATCGACCATCTTCGGCACTCCCTCCAAACAGTTAATTTCTATGGAACAAGGTATTTTAATGGCGTAAAAAGGTAAGTGTGAGCGCTTCATTTGATAAATTCAGTGAGAGAATAGCAAAAATATAATTGAAGTTATAAAATTTTATTCACAAAACATTCTTTTGTGGGTTTTGTGTCCCATATTGTCACAGTATCGACGGCACTTAAATAAGGTGAATTGTGTCATTGTTCTGGAGTTATTGTTTTAAAAACTAACAGACTCAGAAAAAACAGTTGTCGCATATACTCGTATTAACCGAGAGGCTTAGAAGAATAATTACATAGAAACATGGAACTGCAAATGTTGGAAAGACCAAAAAGAGAATGTTACGCTTCCCCTGTGTTGGTCCGCGCTCCTTTGCAGAATAGACCATCTGCCTTTCTTGCCTTGTCAGCTCGTAAAAGGCGAGCATTGGCTTATCATCACTAACACCGTGACATCTGACTGGGTGGTAGAGTTTCGCAGCGATTCGCCCGGATTGGTACCACCGCCTTACCTATTCCTGCCACCATAACGTCATGACGTGTTCCGGTTCGGAGGGTAAGGTAGCCGGTAAACTTACCTTTGCTCGAAGCCTAACATCCTGATCTCAGGTTGGCAACGCACCATTACCATCTTTGGTGTCTCTAGGCGGCGTGAATTTCTTACCATCAGAAAATCCGTCTGCTTGTTTGCCTTCCTATAACATAAAAAAACGCTAAAAAACGGTCTAGGCATATACAGCGTGAACAAGAAATTTGTCAAAAAAAAAAGCAAAATTAAAAGAGAACTTTAAAATTGTTTTACGCATAAATCTCACTAAACATAATTCAATAACCGTTCGTTTTAAAATTATCTTTATTTTCAATAACTCCGGGATAAAAAAAATTGTGTATCTGCGAAAAAAATTCAAAATGGCGGAATGCTCAAACGCAAACTGGAAGCTTTAAACCAAAATCGATTTAAACACTCTAAACAGCTGTAAAATCTTTTGAATTTCCGTATATCGTGTTCTAGGTCTTACCAAGAAACATAATTTTAGTTTTCTATTCGAAATAAATTACAACTAGATAAACCAAGCCATCTGGAAGTGGCTATTACCGAGTTTTACAACGCCGTTCGCCGGCCGACAAAGTTTACACTAATTCAGTTTTAATGCACCACTATCCGCCATTTTGTTGAGGATCGCCATTTCGTTTAACATACGATTAAATTCTTGAATTTAAAAGTACTCTTGTTCTCAATCACAAATTCTAATATTATAATATTAAACGTTAAACTTACGCATTAATGATTACTAATGCTAAGTTTAACTTAAAAACAACTAAACCGATTTTTATGAATTTTAGCTTACAAGTAGAAAAGACCTCAAACAAGGATATAGGCAACTTTTCATACTGATATTTTAACAGGTACTTGCAGGAGAGCTAAACTTTAAAGACACGGGTAAAATCTATAGGTAACATTATTCAAATAAACTAGTATGACAATCCATACCATACGATAAAACGTGAAGTTGTTAAAATTAAAATCTAAAACATAAATAAGTATCCTCACGCCCATATCCCCGACCCCGAGAGCACCCACGACTAGCCGAAGACACTGAGTCCCACAATGTGATAGGTGACAAGCCTATCGCCAGCTGGGCACATAACCAATCCCGAGCAACATTTTTCTAAAACATAATGTATCAAAATCGTATATTTAGGAAATGTGATAAAGGAGATATCTTCGATTTAAAGAAAATATGAAGCAACGGGCTTAAGCTGGCTATTTTAATGTTATACCAAAGTATTCCGCAAAATAAGCCTGAAGAGCACAAAAGCTGAGATCCGTTTAGCACTTGAAAAGGCTTTCAACAGCCTTTGAACTCAACTTTCCAATAAAAGAATTTTAGAAAATGGTGCTATAAAAGACTTTAGTTCTCTGTAGATGCGTCAACGAATTTATAACAAAAGATTGTATGATACTGGAAGGCAAACAAGCAGACGGATTTCCTGCTGGTAAGAAATTCACGCCGCCTAGAGTCACCAAATGTGGGAATGGTGCGTTGCCAAACTGAAGCCGGGATGTTAGGCCTCGAGCAACAGTAGCTTTACCGGCTACCTCACCTTCCAAACCGGAACACGTCATGAAGTTATGGCGGCAGGATTAGGTACCAATCCGGTGAGTCGCTGCGATACTCTACCACATAGTATAAAGAATAAAGTATTTCTATATTATTGAAGAAAGTTTGGTTTACCGCTCGCCGATCGTAAAAGCGAGATCAGAGAGAAAGTGGTATTGAAAAAACGAGTTCATGTAAAGATGAGAAAGGGCATGTTCAACTGGTTTCGTCAAATGGAAAAGAATGGCTTGTGAAATATTGACAAAATAGATACATAATTTGAATGAGGATGCCCGATTATTACCCGAGGGTGGTCTCAAGAATTTCCGAAACCGGCGTTTATATAAAGTATAAATTATAAAGTATAAAGACTATATAAATTATAAAGAGTAGTAGATAGAGCAGTAGGTAAAGGGCTAGTCGTTGCCCTGGTTGTGCCTCTGCCTATCTCTTCGGGGATATGGGCGTAAAGATAATTACTTATTTTTTTAAAATGGATGTAAATGCTTTAAGCTAGACAAGTCTAGGAATCGTGACACTTGGCACTCGATACTGTCTGCATACCGCACAAAAGACTTGGTGTGAAGATATTATATGTGTGTACTATATTATTTTGCTTTTACCCCCTCGACTTTGCACTAGTTGCGCATAAAGCAATTATGCTGGATTTTAAATAAAGTAAAGTATCTTCACGCCGAATTGGCCAAGAAGGCAGAGGCACAACCAAGGCACCCTCGACTAAGTCCCACAAAGTGATAGGTGGCAAGCCTATCGCCAACCGGGCACCTATAAAATCCCAGACAACGCTTTTTATTAGAAACTTGAAAATACACATTTTCTATATTTTTTTGTTGCCCAACATGGGAATCAAATGCGCGACCTCAAGAAGTCAAGTCCCACGCCGGACTGTTAGATTGGTCACAAAATTTTGCGTACATAAACTAATTCAATTAAATTTATAATAATAATAATAATACCTCCTCGTTGGTCGAGTGGCAAGTGTACACGCCTAACTGTACAGACGTTAGGTATACTGATGTTTTTAGCATAACATATTTTTTTTATGATAGAGGAAGGCAAACAAGCAGACGGATTTCCTGATGGTAAGAAATTCACGCCGCCTAGAGACGCCAAAGATGGTAATGGTGCGTTGCCAACCTGATGTCAGGATGTTAGGCCTCGACCAATAGTAAGTTTACCGGCTACCTTATCCTCCGAACCGGAACACGTCATGACGTTATGGCGGTAAGGAATAGGTAAGGCGGTGGTACCAATCCGGGCGAGTCGCTGCGTAACTCTACCACCTAGGTTAGGTTCTGTCAGAGGTCATTAAAAATAACTTTAGGATTAGAATATTAAAACATATTTAGGGCTGTAAAATGACCGGTCAAACAAATTTTGAAGAGGAATAGGAGCATCGAATATGCACTTTCACATCACTATATAGTATAAAACAAAGTCGCTTCCTCTGTTTCCTTCCTTATGCTTATGCTCTGCTTTGTTGTTGTTGTTGTTTTATGTCCCTTTGTATGCTTAAATCTTTAAAATAACGCAACGGATTTTGATGCGATTTTATTTAATAGATAAAGTGATTGAAGAGGAAGGTTTATATGTATATTTCATAACCATGCGAAGCCAGGGCGGGCCGCTAGTATGTAATAAATCACAGTAGCTCCATGATCGTTAGCATAGATCGCGGACGCAGGTCATCGTTTATAATTATTCAAAATCCCGGGAGCAGTGGCTACTAAAGGGATATAAATCGGAGGCCATAGCGCGGACAAGGCACAATACGCCCGGTGCATGTTATGGTGGCACCGCAATGACGCGTTACAAAATTTGGGGCTTAAGTATTTTTTCACGTCAACACTATTTTTTTGTTTTTGCAATAAAACATATTTGTCGTCGTAAAGGAACAATTTTTCGTCACATTTCTTTGACCTCTAGCTACGCTTTACAAAAAAACCATTATGTATTATGTAATTAACAGATTCTCTCCATGGTCTAGCGATTCAGTTGTTGGACTTGACTGCATGAAGGTAGTTTATAGTCCAGGTTCGAATCCCGGGTCGGGCAATAAAAAGAAAATTGCGTTTTTCCAATTATCTAATAAAAAAATGTTGCTCGGGATTGGAAATGTGCCCGGTTGGCGATAGGCTTGTCACCTATCACATTATGGGACTTAGTGTCTTCGGCTAGTCGTGGGTGCGGTGTTTGTGCCTCTGCCTGCATCGGGGATATAGGCGTAAAGATACCTTTTTTTTATAATGTGTTCATAGTGAGTTTTGTTTTACCGGTCTGTACATCTTCAAACTAGCTAGCTGTGAAATAGTTCGTAGATCTCGCCAGATACTGGCACCTGCCGCTATGCGCGATATTAAATTGTTTTTTTTAGTGACGCTTCTCTGCTGGTACGCTTCACGAAAAAGCATTATGGTATGATTTTTTAAAATGCTTATTTTTTGTGTTTTAGGATTTAGGATACAATTCCAAAGTCTCGTAAAAAACATAACAAAAATCTCTTTAAAATATATTTGTTTCAACAACAACATTTAATAATATAATATAAATGTTATCCGTCCCAACTTCGCGCGAGAGAACAAATCTCTACACATAAAAACCTTCCTCTTGAATCAATTTATCAATAAAAAAATCGAATCATAATCCGTTACATAATTTTAAAGATCTAAGCATACAAACGTATGAAAATGTAAAGCGACATTTATACTATGTATAGATATACCTAACACCGCTTGAAGATTTATAGATTGTAAAAACTAACCTCACTTTACTCTGATTGAACCATTCAAAAATTAAATGATTACTGCCAAGCACGCACTGTCTATGGGATAGACAGTGAAACGCAACTTTGTATTATACTCAATGGGACAGATAAAAGAAAACAACTTTGTTTTATACTCTATGGGACAGATAGCGGAAAACGACTTTGTTTCATACTCTATGGATTAGATAGCGGTACACGACTTTGTTTTATACTCTATGGGATAGATAGCGGAAAACGACTTTTTTTTATGATAATGGAAGGCAAACAAGCAGACGGATTTCCTGATGTTAAGAAATTCACGCCACCTAGAGAAACCAAAGGTGGTAATGGTGCGTTGCCAACCTGAGGTCGGGATGTTAGGCCTCTAGCAAAAGTAAGTTTACCGGCTACCTTACCCTCCGAACCGAAACACGACATGACGTTATGGCGGCAGTAATAGGTAAGGCGGTGGTACCAATCCGGGCGAGTCACTGCTAAACTCTACTACCTAGTCAGGTTAGTGACAGTAAGCCTTCGCTCGCCTTTTACGAGCTGCCTGGCAGGAAGGCAGATGGCCTATTCTACAAAGGAGCTCGGACCAACACAGGGAAATTAATACTATGTAGTGATTTTAGAACAGAAGGTGATTAAATTCAGAAGTCCCGAAACAATAACAATCATCCACAGATGAACAAGTTTGCAGAATGCCCATTTCGTGTACCGTGTATCAGCTTTATGGTTAAGAGGCCGCTTCTCGTAAATAGAGCAGTGTCACGCGCTTACATTGTACAAGCCACCCCGACAGTCACTAGCCCGAACTAAACCAAGCAAAACTAAACCATACATCTATATAATTGAGTTTAATTTCACTCAGCAGGATAAAGCTTTTATATTCAACCTAAGAGCCATAAGTCTTCACCGCTGTTTAATTATTTGATGTAATATATTAGTTTGGATATGAATTTCAATATGATAGAGGCAATTTCTTAGTTCCTTTATCATTTGTACGGTCTGCGATTTAGTTTTAATTTGTTTTTAGTCTTTGGTTTGCTGAAAGATTCATTCGCTACATTTCTACCATACATTATAAGGTAAAATAGATACGAAATACGTCGTCTTTACGTAGCCACCATAGATGTTAGATGCGCGTCTAATATGGTTAACTAGATGTCAGAGCTCATGTGTAAGTAAATTTATGAGTGGCACACTTTTTCTTGTGAAATACGACAATAGCGAGCAATGAAATATTACTAACGATGTCGACAAGCAAATATTCAATTATAAAGTTACTAAATTAATAATATATTTGCAAAGCCTGTCTACAGGCTTTTATCTCCTCTGTGGTCTGGCGGCCCGGAATCGGACTTGACTTCTTGAGGTCTCGGGTTCGATCCCCTGTTCGGGCAACAAAAACGATAGAAAATGAAGAATTTTTTTTTTAATAATAATAAGTGCCCCGTTGACGATAATCTTGCCACCTATCACATTGTGGGACATAGTGTTTTCAGCTAGTCGTGGATGCCCTGATTGTGACTCTACTGACTTTGCCAACCCCTTCGGGGATATGTGCGTGAAGATACTTTTCTTTAAGACTCAGAAAGTCATGTTATTAAATATCGCCTATGTTTGTATGTTTGTGTGTAAATGTATGTATGATTGTATGTATAACCGCAAAGTGTTGCAACTTGTAAAATAATTTGCTTTTAGCGATAATACTGTAGAATCTAGGGCTATCAATATTACTTATGATATTGATTCAGTTAGTACAGAAAGCTTACTATAAATTTTATATATTGGAGCACACCTGGCTTATACCAGAACAATTAATCTATTTTATCTTCCTATTGTTTTGGGAGCTGCTGCGGAGTTTTATCATTTCCAACCATTATTGCAGATTATTTGTACAATTAGATTGTTTGATATATGGCAACACAAGCTTCAAATACATTAAAGAAAAATGTTACTACAACACAATATAGTGTCGCCTTTGTGGTCTAGCTGTCCGGAGTCGGATTTGACTTCTTAAGGATCAGGGTTCGAACCCCGGGTCGAGCAACAAAAAAATTAGAATATGTATATTCCCAGATTTCTAATAAAAATAACGTTAGCCGGGATATGATGTGTGCCCGATTGACGGTAGACTTGCTATCTATCACATTGTGGGACTTCGTGTCTTCAGCTAGCAGCGGGTGCCCTGGTTGTGACTTAGCCTACCCCTTTGGGAATCAGGGCGCGAAGATACAATCCATCTTTATGGGTTTCATTTTATACGTCCTTGTTAACTTATACAGATACATAATACATATCTTCATGCTAAGTCCTTACAAGGTAGGCACAGAGTATTGAGTGCCAAATGTCACGATCCAGAACGGCCTGACTAATACAATTACGCTGGTTTCTAAGACTCATGACACATCCTCGGATAAAAACCGAGCAATTGATTGTGAAGTCCCAGATCTTCCCTGGTACCTACATCCATACTCATTTGCATTAAATATCTGCTTTTGTCAATTTTTCACCTGTCATCCTTTCCACTTAACTCTTTCTCATTTTAACAGATAATTAACACAAGAGTTACTGTTGCGTCTCTATATAACGGCCAAGATCTTAAACAACGCGCAAAATTCTATTGGCTACCTTACACTCCAGTACGGATCATGACAATGGCGAGCACTAACATTATGGCGCATGACATGACAAGGACCGATAAGTTGCTTTCCCCGGATAGTCTCAGTGAGAGGCCACGCGCGTGATCCGGTGATAGCTTTTAAAGATCATCCAGACGGTTGTTATCAAAGGTAACCTTGCTGGAAACTTTGTTTGAAACATATCAAAATTTGGGATTAAATCGACGTTCCACATGGATGCAAACCAATGTTTACAAATATTTACAACCAAGGTGTTTATTAAATTTATTCTGGTATCTATTTAAGTATTTCTATGTATTACTATCGTTGACTAACACCCATAACACAAGCATATAATTTACTTGCTTTGGGGTAAGATTCAATTTGTGTAACTTGTCTAGGGATAGGGATATTTATTTATTCATTTGTTATATAATGTTTTCATTCGTGTGGAACCTCGTATTAGAATAACATAGACAAGTCACAAATACCTATTGTATGGCCTATGTAAAACAAACGATTTTCAATTTTAATAGCAAAATTTTGATCAACTCTGAAAAATATACTTCACAGCAGTCTACCTTACAGATCGCCTCTGTGGTCTAGCAGTCCGGGTGTTGGACTTGACTGCATGAGGTCCCGGGTTCGAATCCCGGGTCGGCAAACAAAAAAAATCGGATTTTTCCAATTTTCTAAGAAATAAAAATGTTGGTCGGGATTGGAAATGTGCCCGTTTGGCGATAGGCTTGCCACCTATCACATTGTGAGACTTAGTGTTTTCGGCTAGTCGTGGGTGCCCTGGTTGTGCCTCTGCCTACCTCTTCGGGGATATGGGCGTGAAGATACTTTTTTTTTCTACCTTACAGTACATACTCAATGCCTATAGACTACAGGCCCATTCCGAAAATAGATAGGTCATACGAACCAACAAGTGATGTAGGTATATAGGACCTGCACTTCTGAATTCTTACCTGCACTCAGTTGGACAGCTTACAGGTGACGGCATAGTGCTGAATCTTATTATTTTATGCTCTAATATCGTCCTATATACGTCACCTGGTGGTTTATATGATCCATCTATGTTTCGCATGGGCCTGTAGTCTACTACCTGCCAGGTCAATTTAAGGAAAGAGATTAAATTTGCTAGCCAAAACTCAGTTCTCTCCTACATCTGTGGTCAGCCTTAGCCTAGCCAAGAGAAAACCCTCCATTAAAATGCACATAAATGAGATAAGGCATGAAACGTGTACCGAAAATAATCCATAAAGGCCGGTACAGATCGCGGCGAGAACAAACCGGGCGGCGCGTTTGCGACAATCGCAGGATCAGAACACGAGGGAGATAAGCCGATACCATCGCTTTCACTGGCCCCTTGGTGAACGGGTGCCCTTATCATACGCGCGCCGCATTTCTGAGCGGGTCGTGTGCACGCAGCTTATGGAGAGATCCTTGGAAATTTTAATGTTGGGATTTACATATAGCCTCTGCCTGCAACTTCGTGGATATGGGCGTGAAGATACTTTTACAGATGGTGAGCCAGTTAATTACCTGATAGTGGTCACCGCCTACAAACATCCGCAATGCCAGGATTATACAACCTTTTAATAATGAGTCCACTCTCTTCTCGTTTCTACCTTGTATCTGATTAAAAATGCCTAGTTTCACATACTGTAACAACTATTAAGGTATATTAACAACGAGTATTGATGTTTTTTTTATGTAATAATCTATATATATAAAAATGAAACCCGTTTTCCTTGGTCACGGCATCACGCGTGAAAGGCAGGACCGATTTCACTAATTCTTTTGTTGTATTAGTTATTATTAGAAGAAGGTTCTTACGGACAAAAATATTAGGAAAATCTCTCAGAAATATTGAAAAATATACATTTAATTTTTCATATTTTAAAAAACGCGCGTAACGAATGTCAATGTCATTCACAGCCACAGACTATACTGAAAGAGCATCGTTTGTTCGGAAACCACTTATTAAATTCGAGCATCATTTGTTCGGAAACGTAGTAACATTTTAATTTTTCCCATACAACCCGAACGGGCGGTACGAAGTTCGCCGGGACAGCTAGTATAATATATTATATAACATGTATGTTTAAACACCTCAGTGGTCGAGTGGTTTCGGACTTGACATCTTGAGGTCCCGGAGGTCGATCCCAAAGTCGGGAAAAATATAGTTGAAAAATGTACTTTTTCGATTTTCTAATAAAAAAAAGAATAATGTTGCCGGGATTCGATATGAGCCCGTTTGGTGATAGGCTTGTCAACTATCACATTGTGGGACATAGTGTTTCGGCTTGGCGTGGATGCCTCTGCCTACCGCTTCGGGGACATAGGCGTAAAGAAACTTTTTTGATATATAAATAAACTGGGAATATTAAACTTACTTTAAAAAATGGGTCTAGGTGACTAAAAAAAGAAGCAGGAAGCATTAACGTTTTTGGAACTTGTGCCTTTTTTATGTGTTAGGTCAGTGAGCAAGGACACGGCTTTCTTAATCCCCCGTGTTGGTCCGGGCTCCTTTGCAGAATAGACCATCTGCCTTCCTGCCAGGCAGCTCGTAAAAGGCGAGAATAGGTTTACCATCACCAACACTGTGACATTTGACTAGGTGGTAGAGTTTCGCAGCGACTCACCCGGATTGGTACCACCGCCTTACCTATTCCTACCGCCATAACGTCATGAGGTGTTCCAGTTCGGAGGGTAAGGTAACTAGCCGGTAAACTTACTTTTGCTCGAGGCCTAACATCCCGGCCTCAGGTTGGCAACGCACCATTACCATCTTTGGTGTCTCTAGGCGGCGTGAATTTCTTACCATCAGAAAATCCGTCTGCTTGTTTGCCTTCCAATATTATAAAAAAAAAGAGAGATAACCGTGGTCTATAGTCACCATCGATGTTATCCTGTCATGTTTATCCGTGTGTCAGTCTGTATGTAGATATATCTATCTGTGTCCAGCCATGAGAAATTTGGCTGGCGGGTAAATCTTGCTTCTAGCCCATTTACTTAAGTGTTTACAAGTGAGAGAGGAAAATGAAAACTTGACTATAATTTCTAACCATGCATGATATTTTTTTAATTAGACATACATAACATTAGTTTAAAATGAATTTCGCCAGGTCTATACAAAAGTTAACAAAACATATTAGATGTTTTATGATATTAGAAGGCAAACAAGCACACGGAACACCAAAATTTGTCAACCTGAGGCCGGGATGTTAGGCCTCGAGCAAAAGTAAGTATACCGGCTACCTTACCCTCCGAACCGGAACACGTCTTGACGTTATGGCGGCAGGAATAGGTAAGGCGGTGGTACCGATCCGGTCGAGTCGCTGCTAAACTCTACCACCTAGTCAGATGTCACGATGTTAGTGACAGTGAGCTCATTCTCGCCTCTTACGAGCTGCCTGGCAAGAAAGGCAGATGGTCTATTCTACAAAAGAGCCCGGACCAACACGGGGACCCTCAATAAAATTTTGCTTTCAGTATAAAAACATGTTCATACCATTAAACAAATGGGTGCGTTTAATTTTATAGTCATCAGTCAACGCAATTTAAAAAAAAAGGTTTACGCATTATGCATCACTACATAGTATAAAACAAAGCCGCTTCCTCTGTCCCTATGTCCCTTTGTATGTAATCTTTAAAACTACGCAACGGATTTTGATGTGTTTATTTAAATAGATAAACTGATTGAAGAGGAAGACCTACATGTATATATCATAACCGTGCGAAGCCGGGGCGGGCCACTAGTTAATGAATAAATTATAACAATCACCAATATCAGTGTTCGGACAAGGCTGTTTTATACTTAAGAAACTATAGTGTTTACTAAACTATAGTTTTATACTTAAGGAAATTAAACTAGCGGCCCGCCCCGGCCTCACTTGGTTATTAAATATACATATAAAACTTCCTCTTCAATCACCTTACCTATTAAAAAATAGCATCAAAATCTGTTGCGCAGTTTTAAAGATTTAAGCATACAAAGGGACATACGGACAGGAGAAGCGACTTTGTTTTATACTATGTAGTAATTTAAAGTGATCAAATAAAAATAAAGACACTGGAGATTGCAAAAACAAAAGACGTCATTTGACAGCTGTTTGATGTACACTTTATCTTCATAATCACTTAAAAGATACGCAATCAGACCCCATGTCGCCACAACATAGGCAGCCTCCAACTGATGGGAATCCTAAAATGTGAATTTCATACATTTTTGTTGAATTTAAAAATGATTAAACTTGGTCCTGTTTTCTTTCGTGTTTTTTATGTGTTTTAGGTTAGACAGGAAGGTTTTGACAAAAAGTAACATTTTGCAATTCGAACCCAGGTCATACGTCCGCTTGGTTAGCTGACTGGTCGCGCCGCTTCTCAAATATTTGACATCCGTATGTTTTCCCGTCATACATCCTCTTACTCAGTGTTTGTACCATGTCGCTATTATCTTGAGATAATTGGAGATCCCCGTGAATCACTACTTTGATTTCTAGGATTAAGAGTGAATGAATGAATGAATGAACACAATTTGTTCTACAGAAAAATCCATACTGTAAACAAATGCAACAGTCCCTCCGTCTGTTTTTTTTTCACTTTTAAAGATAAACCGTTATTGATTAAGGGCTCTGTGGTCTAGCGGTACAGGTGTAGGACTTGACTACATGAGGTCCCGGGTTCGATTCCCGGGTCGGGCAACATAAAGAAAATTTGTTTTTTCCATTTTTTCTAATAAAAAAACGTTGCCCGGGATTGGATACGTGCCTGGTTGGCAATAGGCTTGCCACCTATCACATTAGTACTTAGTGTCTTCGGCTAGTCGTGGGTGCCCTTGTTGTACCTCTGCCTACCCCTTCAGGGATATGGGCGTGAATATAATATCTATTAAGGCCATTTGTTTTTCAAAATCAATCCCCAAAAGACTTATGTAGACTTAAAGTTTGTAGGAAAATATATTTTACGATGACGAAGTTGCGGGTAAAATTACTTACAACGAGCAGGGTAGCCTACCTTCGGACCGGATCATGATACTGTCATTATGGCGGTAATGTGGTGGGTTCCGGCCGGGCCAAATTGTTATACAACACTAGACCACCTCTGGTCTTTTTTACGCTCTGATGAAAAAGGCAGATGGTATTTTCTTCACAGAAGACACGAACCAAAATAGAAAAAAACTAAACTTCAAAAAAAACTTCGATATAATTCCTAATATGCCAACCATTTCGAATATTTCAAATGGTGATAGAAAACAGCATAGAATATTTATTAACATCAGACAAAACCTTTTTATTTCGACATACATGACATAAATTATGTCTAACTTGGTGATTTTTGGCTTTAAAAAGCGACAACATTGTACTTTAAAAACGGGTATGTAAAGTAAAAAATTGTATGACAAAAGAAATTGTGTGTCATTTGTATGATTGTCAAATAGTACACCGAGCACCCGCTAGAGATAGTATCGACAGAAATATTAATTTATAAATTCATTCGGTGAGCTACTGTTTTCCATTTACAGCTTTAGAAAAAATGGTTCAATATGAGTTTTTAAATATTGAATTGAGAAATTTTGTAAAAAAAGATGGTCGAAGTTTTTTCATAATTATTGAATTTTGTGTTGATGTTGAATGAAATTAGTCAATTTTGGTGGCATTTTGTATAACTTTGTTCAGTGAAAGTGCACAAATGAAATAGTTATGAAGAAATTAGCGTATCGTGTATTCCCTCGTTGCCGCCAAATCTCATTACATGAGCTTGTGTAATGAGGCCGCCGCTTTACTCAAGAGCCTGACATGACTTACTGACGACTTACGACTGATGACTAATTATAATTGATTGAAATTGATATAAAATTTGATGCAGATTTCTACTTGACGAATGGCAAAATACTAACGTGAAGGCCAAAACTTAAAGAAAGAAAGAAATACTTCTGCATTGCACTTACACTGTAGTTAGTGAAACAATGCAAATGTATTCATATACAAAATAGTATTATTTTTCTCCTTGTTGGTCCGGGCTCCTTTGCAGAGTAGACCATCTGCCTTCTTGCCAGGCAGCTCGTAAAAGGCGAATATATGCTTACCGTCACTAACACCGTGACATCTGACTAGATGGTAGAATTTCGCAGCGGCTCACAAGGATTGGTACCACCGCCTTACCTATTCCTGCCGCCATAACGTCATGACGTGTTCCGGTTTGGGGGGTAAGGTAGCTGATAACTTACTTTTGCTCGATGCTTAACATCCCGGCCTCAGGTTTGCAACGCACCACTGCCACCTTTGTTGTCTTTAAGTGGCGTGAATTTCTTACCATTAGGAAATATGCCTGCTTGTTTGTCTTCCAACATCAAAAAAAAGAGGCTAGTGATTGCAAGATGCTTCGAGATCAATTTTTTCAATATCCTTCTAGTGGTTTTGTTAATAATACATAAATTTCGTCTATCTTGACATCATTATGACATAGACTAAAATGTATGCATTGTTGAGTATAATTTAAAAACCACTAGTCAGTTTATGATTATATTGATATGACCAATTTTCTAAAAAAGAAACACCAAATTCGTTTTGATACAGGCCGAGTACTCATGCTCAAAAAATATAAACAAACATACAAAATAAATAAAAAATAACATACTGATTTTTTGATTGAGAACAATTAAAAAATGCATTATTTTTTAATTGCTCTTAATTTTCTTTTTTGTAATCAGTTAAAAAGTATGCAAAATTTCGTAAAAATTTTGATGATTAAATGTGATCCTAATGATTGAATGAGATCCTATCATATCCTGATTAATAAACATCCACTCAATCATCCTTCCTCACTGATTTGTTTAAATAAAAAAATGTTTATTTTACATCGCTTCTGTAGTCTAGCTGCCCGGTGTTAGACTTGACTTCATGAGGTCTCGGGTTCGATTTTGGGTCGGGCTATCAAACAATAACGTGTTTTTCAATTATCTTATAAAAAGTAACGTTGTCCGGGATTGAATATGCTCTATTTTGTTATCTTAGCTGTCAATATTATGTAATTGAAATAAATAAATACATTAGCCATAACAGAAAACACAGATGCGTCGTTTCCCACTTAACCCCCACCCACGCGACAGAGCGCGGCAGTAAGTAAAGAAATATGATACTATTAATAACATGCGTCCACTCTTTTGTTCTTCCTGACTTTTATGTAAAAATTATACTTGTAGTGAAATAAGTTGGAAATTTAGCGACTATATAAAATAACAGATTTTTTCCATTATTCCTTCATAAATATATAAGAAGAAGATGACATCGTTAAATATTTTATAACAACAAGTAAAAGCACGGTTTTTCCTTTATTCGTTTTACTTATATGTGTTTTACAAGATGTTTAAACGCCTATGCTAATCTCTTAAATATTCAAACTACAGTTTAATATGTTGGAACAGTAACGTGGAGAGAGTACTCCTAAAGTCTCCAACCGTCTTATTATTAACATGGACTACGGTAGATGTAAAATTAAGTTGATATTATAGGCCGTATCATATTGTAATAAAGACTGTAATACGAGGTTTAACCTTGGCGTAATTTATTAATAAGACTGCAAAAATTTAGTTTTGTCGTAACGATTTTTTTTTCATTTTGGGGGTGCCATAACGAAAATTAAATCTAACTTTTATAAAAGAGCACGATTTATAGTAACAAATTATTTGAAATCCTTTTTTTCTACGACCTGGTGAAGGACTTCTAGTTCTTCTTCCTGATATCTTTTTCCATAATATTGGAAGGCAAACAAGCAAACGGATTTCCTGATGTTAATGAATTCACGCCGCCTGGAGACACCAAAGATGATAACAGCGCGTTGCCAACCTAAAGCCGGGATGCTATGCCTTGAGCAAAAGTAAGTTTATCCTTTTAAGTGCTTCCTTATCCTCCAAACCGGAAAAATCAGTGCGAGTTGCTGCTAAAACTCTATCACCTCGTTAGATGTCACGTTGTTAGTGACGGTGAGCCTATGCTCGCCTTTTACAAGCTGCCTGGCAGGAAAACAGATGGTCTATTCTGCAAAGGAGCCGGGACCTACACGGGGAAACGAGTCCACGAGTTAACGAGTTCCAGCAGGAGAGCCATGCAACCTATAGGCTAGGATAGGAAATAGGCGCTGTTTCACCACTGCGATTTAATTATAAAATATTAAAAAGTGTGGTAATAGAAAAAAACAACCACCGATTTTTTTAAACGTCATTAGTCATTCCACATTTGCCTGTATTTTTGACTTTGATAAAAAAATATATTATAATAAACTAGCTTCAACCCGCGACTTCATCCGCGTAGACATAGCCTATAGCCTTCCTCGTTAAATGGGTTATCTAACACCAAAAGAATTTTTCAAATCGGACCAGTTGTTCCGGAAATTAGAGCGTTCAAACCCACAGCTTTATAATATTAGAGTATAGATTTCAAATAAAACCGGAAAATGATTAAAAACTCATAGATTTCGTATTTTTTTATAACCGAGTGTACAAAGTATCTTGTTCTGAGTCGTTAATTCATCTACAATGTTTATTGAACTACATTACATATACAGAACAAAACAAATCATATTTGATGGTTCATTTCATGGAATCAAAAATAGGTAATTTCGGATAACTTGGACTTAATACAGGCAAAGCCAGGGGCGACAGCTTATATCATATCCTTTTAGTATTATAAATGCGAAAGTTTGTCTATTTGTTTGTTTGTTACTCCTTCACGCAATAACTGCTGAACCTATTTTCATGAAATTCGATATACACGTAGAGGGTAACTTGGAATTACACATAGGATAGTTTTCATCCCGAAACAATGTTCCTGTGGCGGCGGGCAAAGCCGCGGGCAACAGCTAGTAGAACATAAATGAGTAATAAGGTGTCGAATGTCAAGAACCTAATCTTTGTTTTCGTTCAGTATACCATAAACGTAAACTTGTTTAGTAAACTGGCTCCTAATTCAGACGCCATTTAGATGGCACATGGCCAGCGTGATTCATCTTAAAAATTATAACTTTATAAACTCCTCGATAGATAAGATCATCTCCTCCTATAGCTCCACCGACTAACAGGGAGGTTCGAGTTCGATTCCCGACGGGGACAGGCATATATTGTGTCGGGGATATGGGCGTGAAGATACTTAAAACTCATCCAAATTCATTTTTGATTAAAAAAATCTAAAAAATATGTAGAAAAATAATTTATTTCAAAAAACCATATTTTAAGGAAATTTTCGATTTCCTGTTGCTTAAACAATAATGTTCACTCATATAAAAGGTTATCATAGAGTCTCCCGGACATCACAATAAAATTACCACTTAAAACGATTTTTCAAACGAATGCGCCAGCCACTATGCTCTACTCTAACAACACAACATAGAAGATAACATGTCGCTATTCTTAAATCCCCGTGTTGGTGCCTTTTTTGCCAGGCAGCTCGTAAAAGGCGAGCATAGGCTTATCGTCACTAACACCGTGACATCTGACTAGGTGGAAGATTTTCGCAGCGACTCTTTGGCGACGAATTGGTAACACTGCCTTACATATTCCTGCCGCCATAACGCAATGACGTATTCCGGTTCGGAGGGTAAGGTAGCCGGTAAACTTACTTTTGCTCGAGGCCTAACATCCTGACCTCAGGTTGGCAACGCACCATTACCATCTTTGGTGTCTCTAGGCGGCATGAATTTCTTACCATCAGGAAATCCGTCTGCTTGTTTCGCTTCCTATACTATAAAAAAGAAAAAAAAATCTTTGTAATTTTTTAACACAATTTGCAAATAAATCCTATTAATATTATAAATGCGAAAGTTTGTATGTATGGATGTATGGATGTGTGGATGTATGAATGTATGGATGTTTGTTACTCTTTCACGTAAAAACTACAAAGCCGATTACGATGAAATTTGGTATGTAGGTAGCTGAAGACCCAGAATAACATATAGGCTACTTTTTATCCCGGAGTTCCCGCGGGATTGGGACTTACGCGGGTGAAACCGCGGGGCGCAGATAGTAAATTAATATTTAAAAAGTCCCATAAAACATCCAGCTGAGCATAAACAAGTAATCTAAGGTGGTTTTGATTTATTACCAAAACAGTGGTATAAAAGTGGTACCTTTTTGCGGGCGCCACCTACACACTGGCCCACGCACACCTCCAACAATGTTAAAAAAACTCGTTTCGTCATTTGAATTAGCTCGAATGTTTTGTTACCAGAAATTATTTATAGACTACAAGCAAAACATTCAACAGTTTCACCTTTTACACAACTGTTTACGCAATTCCAATGTTTCATGTTAAAAAAATGTTCACGTCCATAACCCCGAAGAGGTAGGCAGAGGCACAACCAGGGCACCCACGACTAGCCGAAGATACTAAGTCCCACAATGTGATAGGTGACAAGCCTATCACCAACCGTGCACATATCCAATCCCGAGCAACATTTTTTTTATTAGAAAAATTGGAAAAACCCAATTTTCTTTTTGTTGCCCGACCCGAAATTCGAACCCGCAGACCGCACGCAGTCAAATCAAATAACTGAACCGCTAGACCACAGAGGCTATTTGATGTACACTTTACCCAGTGATCATCTTAAAGATACGGAATAGCCCCGCAGATACAATGTAGTACATCGGATTTGTAAACAACTTTTAACATTAGGTACGGCAAGCGCACAATCATAACAGCGATGACAGGATACTCGTGTGCTGATATTATCGCAACTGTGCTGAGGATGTAAACAGCTGTCCCTGCGACGTCGCAGCAGTATTGTGCTGTCATAATAATTATATCTCGTCGCCAAACAAGCGCCAATTTGCAGCTGCGACTTTATGCGTGGGAGGCACAGAACTTTGATTCTTTTAGAGAGAAAAGATTATAAAATCTGTATAGAAAAGTCTGGGCAAAAAATATGAAACAAGGATTATAGTACCCAATTTATGTTATTAATTGTGTATGTAATAAAAACATAATAGAGGGACGTCTAATTTAAAAATAAAAAATAATTCTACCCATTTTCGATCATTCGAAAAATGTGTCTAAGATTGCAAAAAGAACCCTTAATTGTAAGAAGGGTTTAAAAACGTATGCAAGCAAGCATATACATATCTACCTTCCAGAAAAATACACTCACTCGAAAATTATAACATTCTTTCCAAAACCGATATAATGATAACATACTTAAGAATTAATACATACTTACTTAAAAAAGAAAAGTGCGGTTATTATATCGAATACAATGTTATACAAGTACGGCAGATTGTCTAACAACTTTTAAAATCAGGTACGGCAAGCGCACAATCATAACAGCGATGACAAGATACGCTGATATTATCGCGACTGTGCTGAGGATGTAAACAGTTGTCCCTGCGTCGTCGGAACAGTATTGTGCTGTCATAATAATTATATCTCGTCGCGAAACAAGCGCCAATTTGCAGCTGCGGCTTTATGCGTGGGAGGCACAGAACTTTGATTCTTTTAGAGAGAAAATATTACAAAATCTGTATAGAAAAGTCTGGGCGAAAAAATATGAAAAAAGGAATATAGTATCCAATTTGTGTTATTAATTGTGTATGTATTAAAAGCAAATTGAAGAGACGTCTAGTTGAAAAACAAAAAAAACATAATTCTACCGATTTTCAGTCATTTAATAGAAAGTGTGTCTAAGGTTAAGAAGGGATTAAATACCTATGCAAGCAAGCACATATACCCAAATAATATCTACTTTCTATAAAAATACACACACACGAAAATTATTACTCTCTTTCCGAATCCTATATAACGATAACATACTTAAGAAAAAGAAAAGTGCGGTTATTATATCGAATACAATATTGTACTAGTACAAGTACGGCAGATTGTCTAACAACTTTTAATATTAGTTACGGCAAGCGCACAATCATAACAACGATGACAAGATACGCTGATATTATCGCGACTGTGCTGAGGATGTAAGCAGCTGTCCCTGCGTCGTCGCAGCAGTATTGTGCTGTCATAATAATTATATCTTGTCGCCAAACAAGCGCCAATTTGCAGCTGCGGCTTTATGCGTGGGAGGCGCAGAACTTTGATTCTTTAGACGAAGAAACATAAAGATTCTGTATTAAGTCGAAATCATAAACCGCTGTATCAATTTTAATATAATTTTTAATCCTACTTGAATCTGCCATTTACTAAAAATCGAAAACTCTTCACACATCAAATTGGGTTAACATTTTTACAAACACTTATACTATTCCACATATTTTTGTGTTGGTCCAGGTCTCCTGTGTAGAATAAATAATTCCTTCCTGACAGGCAACTGGTTAAATGCAAGCAAAGGTTAAATGGGTCATCACCAGTAAAACCATTAGTGGGAGAGTAAGTAAATAATAAATAAATAAATATCCCTGGACAAGTTACACAAATTGAATCTAACCCCAAAGTAAGCAAATTGTATGTTTTTGTGTTATGGGTGTTAGTCAACGACACTAATACATAGAAATACTTAAAGAGATACCAGAATAACTTTAATAAACCCTCAGATCCAGAGAGTCTGCTTGTTTGCCTTCCAATATCATTAAAAAAAAGACCCGGAAATGCAGACATCTCAATGTTCATAACACAAATGCCTGCCCTCGTCGGGAATCGAACCCAAGCCTCGCGGTTGGTCGTTGTATTTAGGCGTGTACGCTAGCCACTCAACCAACGAGTACCATAAGGCAACTTGTTGGGATCCACCCCTTTAATTATCGTCGTGGTCTGTTCCAAAGAGGAGTTGGAGGATGAGAGGGAGTCAGACTAGCACAATTGGCCTAACATCTTGGCCACAACACTCCTACAACCTTTTTGGTGTATAGACCAA
>NJDD01000412.1:131121-157703 GCA_002245505.1 Calephelis nemesis
GGTATCCACTGCCTTACCTATTCCTACCTCTACTCTATGACTCTTATGACTCTGTTATGTTCCTGTCCGGAGGGAAAGGTAGCTGGTAGACATCCCGGCGACAGCCGGCACCTACCGGTACCGGCAGATAACTATATTATCTGTGGTGTCGATAGGCCAAGGTTTAAGTAAGTAAGTTTACCAACTACCTTATCCTCCTATGGCTATGGCACGAATCCGGGCGAGTCTCTGCGAAACTGTACCACCAAGTCGGATGTCACGAGGTTAGTTACGGTAAGCCTATTTTCGCCTTTTACGAGCTGCCAGCCAGAAAGGCAGATGGTCTATTCTGAAAAGAAGCCCGGACCGACACGGGTTAAAGTAATCGCAAACAAAACCACTATCATGGAAGTTCTAACAATAATTTCACTACGGAACCCTAAACCCCATGTAAAGTAATAAAACCAACTGACATCTTGCAAATGTAGTTTCAGAGGCGCGTTAAAACTTCAAGTTATTCAAAAACGCTCATTTCAGAGAATAAATTACTCATTTATACGGTAGTGTCACAGATAATGAACCGGTGACTGAAGAGCTGTCATATTCTTAGAGGTTTTTATACAATTGCATGTAGGTGTGTCTGTCATAGAATTAAAAACGAATAAAAGATAATGACAGGGGTGAAACAACACCATCACCCACTAGTGGAATAATACAATTTAGATGCCAGGCTATTCCATTGCTAGACTACATTTACTAGAGCCTAATGCTAGGTCAAAATTAGGTGGTACAAAGCTGAGTAGCATTTTACATAATCCTATCAAATGGCATGGCAAATGACAATGTGGTTGCTAATAAACTTAAAAAAAATAAACGTTCCAAACTTAGATTGGCAGCGAACAATCATTGTTGCCGATAGCCTATATATGTAATTTTTTTTTAAGATTATGGATACCATTTGCATAAGGCCAAGCGCCAAGCTACACCTGAAACAACACGCCTAGGAATCAGAAAGTAACACCAAGTCGAGGTTCGGTATTCTGGGAGACAGCCCTTGATGATGGAGTTGTAGGCAATCAATTTAAATAACATCTCGGGCTGAGCAAAGTCCAGTAAAGTAAAAACTAAAAAGTTAGCACTTAGCAACATACTCGAAGGAGTTTTGGCGCCATTGAGAGAAAAGATGGTCGAAGTTATTTCATAATTATTGCATCTCATGTTGATATTGAGTAAAATTAGTCAATTTTGGTGGCATTTTGTACAATTTTGTTTAGTGAAAGTGCACAAATAAAATAATCATGAACACATTAGCGTATCGTGTATTTCCTCGTTGCCGACAAATCTCATTACATGAATTTGAGTAATGAGGCCACCGCTTTACCCATGACATGACTTACTGATGACTTGTGACTGATGACTAATTATAGTTGATTCAAAATTGATATAAAATTTGATGCAAATTTCTACTTGACTAATGGCAAAATACTAACGTGTAGGTCAAAACCTAAAGAAAGAACATACTCGTATTTGTCATTCTAAGTAAAATATAATCACTTACCGAATAAAACAACAAATACACAAATCTATTGAATATATCTAAGAACTAAATACCATCACGTCTTTTGTTACCTTAGTTATGAAGATGAAGCCAGATGATCAATCCCGCGGATAAGATAAAATGATAATCCATTTTCTTGCTACGACAACGAAAACAAATTTCTAATATCTCGAGTAAATTTATGCAAAAAATGTACTATATTTAAATAAGTATATAATATGTTAATCTTAATTTTAAACTAGGCAACACATTTATTTTTAATGTTGAGGAAAAGCCTACTCTTGACATCAGACTTACTGTAAATTTTGTTACAAGGATTACTTAACAGTATAAAATTTTACGACCATTCGTTATTGAAGTGAAAACTTCTCTAGGCGCGTTGAGCGTTTTGGTAGAGGGTAAAATCCTCGGTTCGCGTCACCGACATGCTAATGATAATAGTATATCTATAGCTATGGAGAGCCAGACTAGCGCACGCGCAGTAGCCTGTGTACACGTATACACTAATACATCGACTATTTCTGACTGACAAGATAATTGTATATTAATTATTTTTTCAACCTCTTTGTATTTATATTTTGTTCATGATTTGTTTAACCCATCATATATAACTCATAAATAAAACATGAAAAAATTCATATAATTTTTGCATATAGTTTTAATTACTCTCAACTTAATAGTTACGTTTTCACTTCTATCGACAGTCCCACGACTGCTACTGTTTTTTTTATAAATAAACCGGAGTAAAAAGATATAGATATAAATGAACACCATGGATGATACTGGGAAATTTATTTTCATTGGCCGACATATTTAATGACGTTGTACTAATTGTCTCTCAATCCAGACAGCAACATGATAAATACAGATAATATCAATAATAGCCAATATAATCCTAACGCATATTGAGATAATAATATTTAGTTCCACAACTTATCACGGTGGCAAACCTATCACCAACTGGCTATTTATTCAACCCCGGTCAACAGATTTTTTTTTGTTTCATACAACTTTCTCCTGACAATAGTGGACACTACAAAAATGTTAGCAATCCAATGACCAAGGGAAGTTTGATTAATTTTTGTTTAAAGTATCTTCTCGCCCATATTCCCGAAAGGGGTAGGCAGAGGCACAACCAGGGCACCCACGACTAGCCGAAGACACTAAGTCCCACAATGTGATAGGTGGCAAGCCTATCAAAAACCTGGTACATATCCAATCCCGGCCAACATAATTTTTATTAGAAAATTTAAAATATACATTTTCAATATTTTTTTTGTTGCCCGACCCGGGAATCGAACCCGGGACCTCAAGAAGTCAAGTCCGACGCCGGACCGCTAGACCACAGAGGCAAGTTGCTTTTGTTAGAAAATAAAAAACCTCATAATGAGTTGCCCGAACTAGAAATAAAACCTAAGACATCATTTAGTCAAAGCCAGTCACAAACCACTAGACCAAAGAGGCGATCTAGCCAATTTATTAAAAAGGCAAAACATTAAAATGCCACACAAATAATTCTAGACTCTAGCCTATCTAGTCACAGACTGCGGACTTCCTTTCCACGCACCCGTTGAACTCTTTTGAGAGCCGACAATTCGTACAAAAAATGCGTACTCTTCACTCAGCACAGATATGAACCTTATTGCAGCTACTTATGATTGAAATTAAAATAACAAGAATCCGTTTCGCTGGCGGAAGCGGTGCGGCCTCGCATTTGTGTGTGGTCTAAGTGGAAAATAATACTTTCCACTAAATATGGAGATATTTTCTACTTTACGAACGTCAGTATTCTCGTTGAAATCAACTTTTATCTTTAGTTTTAGGTTTTTTAGTTGCCGAAATACAAAAATTCTTTGGCTTTTCCCAAGAACACGTTGGTCTCTAGTCTATATCCTTCTCTTTATTTCTTCCCAATTTCCAAATTTTATCGCAAACAAAAAATTGGCGAACTTTAATACCCACGTCAAACCTATAAAGACGTTCTAGAAGGATGTAAACAGGTCTTCCAGCAAAGGTAACCTTAGAGAAAACTTCGTTTAAATTTTCCGATTGTTATTAGATTTGGATTAAAGCTGCGTTCTAGATGGGTGCAAACCAACATTTACAACAAATATTTTACAATCGTCAAGAATCCCTATTAGGGAAGTATTTCTTGATAATCTATTCATAGCTGACATATATTAATATTTGCTGTCAAGTAGATTTTTAAATTTTGTGATTAATAAATGAGTATGAATATAATGAATAAGAAAGTATTATACGTACAACATCGATTTGATATTAAACATAAAATACTTTGAGGGAAAGAGATCAAAATACAGTCCAAGAGATTTTCTTGTCTTTTTTTTAATGTTGAGGTTAAAATTAGTGAGTTTAATAAGTTATAAAAGTTTAAATTTATGAACACAAGTAATAAACATTTTACAGTAACAATAATTATTCAACCAAAATGGCTTTGTTTTAGCGGTTTTTACTTCAAGAAATTATGAAACAGTTACAGATTTCTTTAAAGAATATTAATCTGCCTGCCGAAAAGAGACAAGTCTAGGTTAACTTATTATTAACAGGGTAATGCAACAGGAAGTAGTGGCCTACCTAATTCTACAGCCATAGCGTTAGTTCGCGCCGTTGTCCTGCTCCGGTTTTGAAGATATATTTTGATGTGAGTTAACTTAGTTTAAGTTTGTTTGAATATCGTATTAATTTCTATCAAGTAGCCTACTAAGTTCCTAATTGCAATAAGCCTGTAGTAAGTTTTAACTTAGTATTCATACATGATTTAAGTTTTTATTTACGTTACCTACCTCCATACTTCAGTCATGTTATACCGATGACTATCGCTTGTAGAAGTTACTATAAACGATATATAGTGTACATTATTGAACAGATTTTAGGCCACATGGCTATATTATATTTTCAGAACCTTTACCATAAGTTTTTTTAATAGCTTATGTTTTGCTAACCTAGCGGTCTTTATAACGTCACCGGACTTTCTCTACCATGAGTTTAAAGCGCTTTATTCGCTAGCGTCTCTCTAAATTATTTGTATGGAAACAAACAGTAACTCTATTTGTAAGTAAGAAATCTAAATTCTCAAACAAAAACGCTATTGATTTCATTACGAATATCACCGAAAGTGATCTATAGCAACTAGCAGAAAGGGCTCAGTCATCTAATAGATACCGCTGTCGCTTGTGACGTGGGCACGCTACAGGACGCACAGGTCGCACTCGCCGGAAGTGCGGGCGCGCCCTGTCCGTATCTCGGCCGACTGGTCTAGTTATCGAAATCCATCCGGCTCAGGTCACTCACCCACTGTACTTCATACTTTGTTTCCATGTGTCTTCGAAACGGATTAGCTCTTTACCTTCATCGCATAGAATGAAGGTTTTGTTACTAATTTTTTTTAAATTACAAGATAATGAACAAAGTAGTACGACTGACGGCTCTCTTGGATGTCAGAGACAGCCACCGTCTTTAGACACCATAAATGTTACTGGTATATCTCTATCTTATGATCATGATCTTAGACCACGTGTGTAAGTTTAGCGACTAACCTTCCTTGTTACGTGGAACACAATAATGGCGAGTACTGACGCTTTATAGATACAAGAATAGGTACAGTTTTTGTATTAATATGGGGAAGGCAAACAGGACAAACAGATCTAACTATAGTATTAAATAAGTTTGTGGTTGATCGAGACAGCAACGCGCCTATAACATCAACGGTGTCTTTAGTTCACATTTGTCTCTTGCCATTATGAGAAATAGATTAACTCTCGTAACTTGTCCAAAAGCCACTTGCACGTTCATGGGTGAAATATTAAACTCCGAGTTAGCTTCTATCTAGGGTTTAATCATTTTATAATCGTCAGTTTTCGTCTCCTTGGTCAAGTGGCTAGCGTACACGCCTAACTACGCCGACCAACCGCGAGGCTCGGGTTCGATTCCCGACGGGGGCAGGCATTTGTGTGATGAACATTTGTCTGCATTTCTGGGTCTGTGTGTTTATTAAATATATTCTGGTATCTATTTAAGTATTTCTATGTATTAGTATCGTTGACTAAATTCCATAACACAAGCATATAATTTGCTTACTTTGGGGTTAGATTCAATTTGTGTAAAAAAAAAAATTTAACTCACTATTAAACTTAACCTAGGACACGTTCCTAAAGATATTAATTTATTAAAAAACATATCTTAACGAAAAAATAAACGATAAAAACATTCCTTGAAGAAGTATGCAGAAGTGCAACCAGGCCACCCAAAACTAGCTAAAGATACTAAGCCCTGAATATATAGGTGAAGTGAATAGGTAGCAAGGCCCATATCCCCGAAGAGATAGGTAGAGGTACAACCAGGACACCCAAGACTAGCCGAAAACACTAAGTCCCATAATGTCATAAGTGGCAAGCCAATCGCCAACTGTGTTCATGTCCAATCCCGAACAAAATTTTTTTATTATTAAAAAATTTAAATCGAACCCAGGAGCTCATGAAGTCAAGTCCAACAGCGGTCCACAAGGCCAACGAGACGATTATTTATATTAAGCATTATAATGTAATATATTCCATATCAAACCCCGGACATGATGTGAAGCTCGTAAACCTGTAGCTGTCTGCCATCAGATGTATCATGGCAGTGGACGCGGGCTACATTTTGCATCAATTTCAATGCGCATACGCAACATAAAAGCTAAATAAAACATATGAATGACGAGGGTTCTCGGTGTAGCATGATGTACGACTTATAGGAACAGTTTAGTGGAATAAAAGAAACATAGGGTAAAGGTTTTTTAATATTAAGAAAACTGAATGTTTGATGGTCAGTTTAACAAAGAAGGTTCACAATATCTATAAATTTTAAGAAAAGAAAAAAATTCTTTAAAATGTTTTTGGATCTGGTAATATACCGAATAAGCTTAGTGGAATTAATTAATTATTGAATTAATACAAATTAAATAACAATCGGAAAATGGAAATGAAGTCATCTACTATTACTAACATACTAGAAAGTCTTCATAGGTTCTAATTGGGGTGTTAATTTTTTTATGAAAGTTTGTCAATTTTTTGATTGCGACGATAGTTGGAAATCGGGAAGTTTTGGTAAAGAGAAGGATATAGGCTTCTAATATATCAACGTGTGCCCTGGAAAAGCTAAAGAAGTTTCTATTTTCGGGCATGTAAAAAAGGTAAACCTAAAAATAAAAGTAAATATCAACGAGAATACTGGTGTTTGTCAAAAATCGTGGTGCATTGACAATAACAAGGAATATAGGAAAAACAACTCTTTCATGTTTTTAATGACGCTACGAAATTCGGTGGGTCGGCCAGTTATTATTGAAAACAAAAATGTTATTGAAAAATCATACAGACACTATAGATGTTTTAGATGCGTGTCAGTCGTAGGGCTGGAGTGTTACACCAATTATGTGCAAGTGTTAAATGTTAAGTGTTATCAAAAGTGTATAAAGATCGTCTAAATGAACTGGTGAAATGACTTCTATCACATGCTCAAAAGAAGTGAGTCGGCAAAAATGTAGCACGTTTCACAAAACTACTTTACTTTTTTACTTTTCAAAAGTAATTATTAAAATGTTACTCTAAATTAGGAGTGGGCAAATTACGGCCCGCGGGCCGGATCCGGCCCTTGGGAGGTTTAAATCCGGCCCTTGGGAAGTTTAAATCCGGCCCGCCGAGGTTTTTTTTTTTAGAAAATTTATGAACCTCCTTAAAAAAATTAATGATCGAAATGTTAAAAGATTATTGAAATTTGAACAATTAAGACATTGAATCGATACTTCAAACATAATATATATTGGGTATTTCATACGTTAAGACTTCATAAATAGATTTTATTTTAATAAAGGATTGTAAAATAATAAAAAATGCCTTATGTTATCTTTATACAACGTTTTATAATCGTAATATTTACTGCTATTTTTAGGTGTCTTAACAAACCGGCCCGCCTCAAGATTAATTATAATTTACTGGCCCGCTACTAGATTTTTTTTAATTTACCGGCCTGCGGTCAAAAGAATTTGCCTACCCCTGCTCTAAATCTACTGAAATATAATAAATAAAGATACATATCTATCAATATACCTTATACAAATTTGCTGCCAACACGAATCCTAAGCGCATTATTTACATGTAAAATAATTGAGATGTTTACGACTATTACAAATAATTGAGATAGACATACATAATTTCAATACATTGGAAAGAGTTAGTTAGATTTCTCTAATATCCGTGAAATTTAATAATCTACGTCAATTATAATTTAAACGTCTTATTCGATTCGTTATTTTAATGAAATATGAACCGTTTGCAGTAGAGAATAAGATAAAAAATTCAGTAAAAGCTGAAAGAGAAATCAAGTACGATTGTCAGTACAAACTGCGCATGCGTAGATCTGAAAGATACGGTTTTGTCGGCGCCAGAGCAGTTAAGCAAGATTTACATAAGATTTAAGGAAAACATACTAGTATTTATGTTTAACTAGATTATAACCCGCGACTTCGCCGGTGTCGAATATATTTTTTTCATCCCTTATATTATACCTACATAGCCCTTTAGCGGTTGTTATAAAAAGCGTAGGTAATGTTTGTGTATGCAGATAGACTTTCGCATTTTAATATTAGTATGGAAGTATAGATTTTTGTTAATATCGGCAGGCAAACAAACAGACGGATTTCCTGACAGCAAGAAATTCACGCCGCCTAGAGACACCAAATATTAATTACTAGCGGCCCGCTCCGGCTTTGCACGGTTATAAAATATACATATAAACCTTCCTCTCCAAACACTTTATGTATTAAAAAAAAGCAACAAAATCCATTACATAGTTTTAAAGATTAAAAGCATACAAAGGGACACAGGGACAGAGAAAACGACTTTGTTTTATACTATGTAGTGATTAATACGTACCTACTTTAGATAAATAAAATATTTTTGTTTATATAAAGTATCTAAAATCTAAAGTAAGTAAGTAATAAAATTGATGTTTTATTTAGTTAAACAATATGCGAAGAGCATAAAGTACAATTTAACAGGAAAAATGTGAAAACTTATTTTTAAATATATCCGGTTTCTTTTGTTTTATGATCATTCAAAATTGGGTGAACCCAACTGAAAAGTATTAAATTATTACAAAATAACATGACCAATGAATAACTAATGCAACTTTTGGGCAATTTTCGTAATGAAACCACGCCCGTAAATGAAACTTTTAATGGAGCACCGAAAAAAATCCTGTTTGATGCAAAATAGTCCTCAAACGTGACGTCACAATCGAGTATAGTTTTAGTAAGTAAGTAAGTATCTTCACGCCCATAACCCCCAAGAGGTAGACGGAGGCACAACGATGGCACCCACGACTAGAAGAAAAAATAGTCCCACAGTGTACTAGGTGACAAGCCTTTCGCCAGCCGGGCACATATCCAATCCCGGGCAACGTTAGTTTTATTAGAATATTGAAAATATACGTTTTCTAATCTTTTTGTTGCCCGACCTGGGGATCAAACCCGGGGCCTCAAGAAGTCAAGTCCGACGCCGGACCGCTAGATCACAGTTAGTTTTTATTATACAGCGCTGTTTTGTAACTCCTACTCCTAAAATGAGATTTTGAAGTGACATCTCAGTGAGTGTTTAGAGTAGCTGAGTGATTCTTTTATCGATTTTCCTACAGTAATAGAGGAATTTGATTATACACAAATTTAAAACCTAATTACACCCGAATGCGTATAAGAATTATCTTGACCTAGTATCACTATAACCAGTACAAAACAAACGGGCTGCACTCCGGAAGTGCCAGCCGAAGTGAAAACTTGAATATTAACGTTGTGCATTTTTGATATTTTGGAATGGTTAGGGAATAATTTTGCATGAATTGCTTTAATTATCAGTATGTGCAATTAAGTTAAATATCAGTTACACAAACATGACAACTCGAACATACACGCAAGCGCCCTGCGCCGTCTTATTCGCACAAGCGCCATCTATAAAGAAGTTTTACTTAAAATAAACATACAAAAAAGGTATCCCTGAAGAGATCGATAGAGATACGAATTCATCCAGAGCATCCACGACTATCCGAATATACTATGCCTCTTAATAAGATGCCTCTAAGTAAGATAATATCCCTGTTAATGTTGTTTTTAACAAATTTTTTTATTGTCCAACCCGGTAATCGACTCAGTAGCTTCATGAAGTTAAAATCAAAACCGGACTTAATCAACCGACGAAAAACCGAAGGAGATTTTTATTACACCAAGCATAAGTTTTTGCGAAGTAGTCCGAATCTAATCATTATTAATTTGCTGGCGGCCCGCCCTAGGTTTGCACGAGTATAAAATATACATATAAACCTTCATCTTCAATCACTTTATCTACTAAAAAACCGCATCAAAATCCGTTGCGTAGTTTTAAAGATTTAAGTATACAAAAGGGACATAGGGACAAAGGAAGCGACATTGTTTTAAACTATACTATTACTCCCAGGACGGTTTCATGTAAGCAAATTTATAGCAATTGGTTTATCACGCTCAGGTTTATACTTCGTCTAAATTACCACAAGATGAGCTGACAAACGAGGGAACGAACCACCAGATTGGAAGTCAGCGTTGGCAATGAGCAAATGTAAGTTATGAGAAACTCGGCGTGAAGATATGTACGTATGTAACATACGAGATTTGCAAAATAGGCCTGACACACCATAGTACAGCGACGCATCTACATCTTTGGTATATCCACGGTCGAATTGACATCAGGAAAGCTATGTGCGTTTTAGATATCTTATCAAATAAAATTAAATAAAAAAATGAAGAAAAAAAACCGACAAAAGAACCTTATTTCCCTTTAAAAAGTAAAAAAATATCCAAGTATATTTGCAGACATTCGGTTAATCTCCCCACTTTAACCCCTCACAACTTTTAAGCAGCTAAGGCGATTTTCGTCGAGCATGTCTAAGAACACTCGCACATACATTTTCTTTAATACAAAAAAAAACTATATTGAAATCACTGCATCCGTTCGGGAGTTACGATGCCACAGACAGACAGACACACAGACAGACACGTCAAACTTATAACACCCCTCTTAATGCGTTGAGGATTAAAAAGCACCACACCCACTACCATGCTGTGGACATACATAGGTATACGTATTTTGTCAGTCCTGGAATTCGGAAGTCATCTTTGTTATTCAAATGTCAAACATATTTATAATTTTTAAAGGCAAAAGTTAACATTTTAATTATTAAATTATTTAATATTTGAATATCATATAATATAATAATCAGCGTTATACTAAAACAATAATTAAACCATTACTAAATAATAACAATTAATGTCAATTTAAAACTGTTAATTAAAAACAAAACTGTCAGTTTGGATTTTCACTCAAAGCATCACACTTATGTACATTACCCAATGTAAGCACCAGACGAGAAGTAAAAACTTATTAAATAATAAAGTACCTGTAACAAGATTATTAAAAATAAGTATTAAGAAATTAAAGACAGAAAAAAGCAAAAAACGACCCCAATTTCATGGCTAATTCATCAAGATAAACAAAAAAACATTGTTAGATATTCTTCAAAAACCACCACCTTTGTATTGTGACCTATTTTATGAAAAAAAAGTCATCAAAACCGAACCATAATTACAAACATACAAAGAAAATAAAAAACAGACGAAGAAAAACGGTAAAAAATGTAACATATTTAAAGAAACTTCGCGGAGTTTTGGCACCATCGTGAATGATAATAGTCGCGGTTTTTTCGTTATTATTGAACTTTGTGTGAATTATGAGTAAAATTAGTTAATTTAGGTGGCAATTAAACAAAGTGCACAAGTTATTCATGAAGAAATTAGTGTCACGTGTATTTCCTCTTTGCCGCCAAATCTCACTATATAAGCTTGAGTAACTAGCTCAAGACCCTGACATGACTTTGTAAATGTTAAAAAAGAAAATAATACTACGGAAGGCATGGCAGCATGGCCAAAAGGTCTTAGCCGGCTCCAGAAAGGAGCAAATTAACTTAAAAAAAGAAACTTCGCTTTTGCTTAATATGAGGATTACACAGTCATAATTAAACAGACAAATATTTTATACCAACATTTTATTTGCTTTCACAGAATACGTTTTCTCTTCTAGTAAACCATAAGAAAGAATAGAGTTTCTGTTTTTTTTTTTTAGCAAAGAAAGTCTTAAAATATTGATAACCAGCACCGTAGACCACAGATTACAATATAGTATGAAAGCAATGGTACAAAGTGGGTGGACAAAGTTATACATAAATGTATACATATTAAAAATATAATATTAGAAATGAGATGTCACAAAAGTTCAAATTTTCTTATTTTGATTAGATATGCTACTTAAGGTACTACTCCAAGGTTGTATTTAGCAATAATTGTTTTCTAAATGTTCCTGGTAGGGTGTTTATTAAATCAACATCTTTGTAAAAACAATTATAACTGCACATCAATTGATTCATTGGAGAGCGTTTACCAGCATTTGTTCGACACTTAAAAGTAGCAAATAACGAAATATCTTTACGCGAGTGGGTCCGAGGTGGAACAGAGTAGTACAGTTTATTAACAAGGTGTACGCAATCATACCTACCGTGACAGATATCGTATAGAAGCATAGCCATAAGCTGAATGCGTCTAGTTTTGAGCGTCTGCATACCATATTTTTTAAGAATACATTTATATAAAAAAAGGGTTTTCCTATATTGTTCCTATGTATAATCGACAATCTGCCGTACTGCTAAGCAGCTCATATCAATTCCAGACACCATAATGACAGTGTCAGGTTTCGGCCTGGAGAAGACAGTTACCAGAAAATATGAAATGATGCCTAAGGCTGTATTTCCTTATAGGCCAAAGAAGTTTCTTACACAGAGATTTATTCTTGTTCGATGTCTTATGCCCAAAAAAAATATCACGAAATAAAAAAACGCGATGATACTTTGGCTTCAATGTATTATTAATAATCTCCTTCCGTGCTTTCAGATCAGTGTACGGGCAAAGTCACAGGCAACAGACAGTTACCTATTAATGGAAGTTCAACACTCTATGAAAGACTCGTATCTCGATATTCAATCTCAAAGTATAATAATACATATCTAATCTAAAATAATTCACATCTAATCTTGAACTGCGTACAATACATAAATATAAAGCAAATGTCTAATAATGTCTTTTATATCTTCACTTTTTATCACTAAAGTAACGGATGTGCAGCTCGGCTATTATTGCTTCGGAATAACCACATGTTCTGAAAACCTAACCTAAAACGCGCCCTGACGTTTAAAATGCTTACGCCATTTTGAATTTGCAAACGTATTCGAAAATCAAATGAACCGCGAAAGTGTCGTTTCTTTTTACGCTGTTGATCTTTATTTATTCTAACATTTAGCCACATGTGATCACCCTATTTGGCATGTTGTTTTTACTGCATCAATTCTTGTTTCGTGCTGTCTCTTTCTAGTGACGTCACGCAACGGTAGTTAGCCCGCTCAGTCTAGACTTCAACGTGTTATTTCGAAATGGTCTGAGAAGTGACTAATGCGTTAAAATGATTGTTTATAATTAAAACTAGCTGTCTGTGGTTTCGTTCGCAATTTAAGGTAATTTAAAATTGAATTGTGTAAAAATAGATTTATCATTGTTTAAATTGATTAATTTAACTTATAATTTAACTAAAACTGTGGTTTATTGGTGTACTTATACCGTGATGTCACAAAATCCTTATGCAACAGGAAATCGAAAAAGTACACGACTATCTTATGGTAAAAGACAGCCGAGGTCTATAGACATAATAGACGGTACAGGTGTGTCAGTGTCCTATGGCCGGGATGTCAGGAATATTGTGCAAGTCTACCGGCTATCCTCCGGGCGGGAACATGACTGCCACTATGGAGGCAGGAATAGCACAGCTAAACTTTTTGTTCTGTATGATAAAATCAATTATTTAAACCTAACAGTCACATTTCAGTGTATTCTTTTACATTCCTATCGAAACTAATTTAATGCATCTGAACTCGTTGTATAAAAAGTTTAGCTAGAACGTGACTATTCGGTGTTTAGTTTTTTTTTTTATGTTACAGGAAGGCAAACAAGCAGACGGATTTCCTGATGGTAAGAAATTCACGCCGCTTCGAGACACCATAGATGGTAATGGTGCGTTGCCAACCTGAGGTCAAGATGTTAGACCTCGAGCAAAAGAAAGTTTACCGGCTACCTTGCCCTCCGAACCGGAACACGTCATGACGTTATGGCGGCAGGAATGGGTAAGGCGGTGGTACCAATCCGGGCAAGTCGCTGCGAAACTCTACCACCTAGTCAGATGTCACGGTGTTAGTGATGATAAGCCAATGCTCGCTTTTTCCGAGCTGCCTGGCAAGACAGGCAGATGGTCTATTCTGCAAAGGAACCCGGACCAACACCGGGGATCTTACTTCTTCGGGGGATTCTTTGATTACTTTTATTACTCTTAGGCAACATACATTTAGAAAGGGCAGTGTTTTTGTACAGAGTACTTCTATTTTCTTGCATTTGAATAATTAAAGAAAAAAAATTATTCACGTGTAAGACTAGCAACTGAGATGGTGAATAAGAAAGATCCTAGCTTGGCGGCGTGAAGGCCATCATTTGGTTTTTAGTCCGTTCAAGTCCGACATCACCTACTGCTCTCCCCTGAGACCAGGTATCCGTCAGAATTTCCCAACCGTTAAAAAAACTGATACCAAATACTATTCCAAGAAAACAGATTTTTGATTGATTGAACTAAACACGCCCTTTTTAAAAGACACTCGTTTTGAATCTTGCCTAAATAATGCCGCAGATTTGTCCCCAGTTCTTGATATCTGTGAACTAAACTATCGTTTAAAATTAAAACAAATTACTTTTAATTACTACATAATATATGTCTCCTGCAGAAACTTTATTTCCAGTAAGAATGTCATAAACTTGATGGCGCTAAAAATTAAAACTCACGTAAGTGTAAGAAAAATTCTCGGTTGGTTTAGTTGGAATTATTTAACACATTTTATATTAAACCAAACCACCAATCTCACGTGTACGTTCACTTGACCTAGTGACGTGCAATAATATATCGATACTTTCGGTAATCTCATCATCTGTAGATAATTTATTGACTTACAGCCCACCTACTGGAAAATGGTGTGGTCGAACATTAATTCTGAAAAACTAGAGATATTTGAAGTAAGAACAATAATTTATTTAGGTACCTCTAGGTTATAATTAGGAAATACCCACGTAGATATTTTTGACATAATACGAAATGTCGGGACAATCCCGACCATCTGACCACCCTAGATGGCGTTGACTACATATTATGGTTTTTGGTTTGACCTGAAACCACTGTTCCTTAGTCATACTTGTTTGGAAATACTGCCCTAGGTAACTCATTCCACAAAGTTGTTGTGCGGGAAAAGAAACGTCTTAGGAATCGCACATTGATGACAGCACGATACCTTAAACTCTGACGCGATGCCCGATGGTGAAATTTCAAAATTGCTGCAAACACAAATAAAAAAAAACTTTTAGTTCAGGCCCAAAGAAACGAACAAGGCAGGTTGGTAGAGTTATTTACGTTCTAGCCCTGATGATGCTGTCATAAGCGAAACCGGTAGGCTAATTATAAAATAGTAAATTATAAGTGTTACGTAACACTGTTCAAGTTCTTCATTTAAAAATATGAAGGCAGGAATGACTTGTGACGAAAGACTATCATGATATTAAAGACTATTAAATAAACGATCGGTCACTCCCTAACCAGTTGCCCTTAACACATCTACGAGGGCCAAACTGAAAGTTTTTAGAACTGGCAACTTAAAAGCATTATATTAAAAAAATAAGTTTAAATTTTGAAAATAGAACTCTTTACCAATAATATTGAGTATACATTTCATTCATTTGTCATTTGTTTTACGATTTGGCGGCAAATTGAAAATTGTCTGTGCACGTCAGAATGAATTTAAGCCGAGAAAATTTTCGTGCAATGATTTTTTATGACTTTCGATGTCATATAAGTCAACAAGAAAGTTATGATAGACTTCGATTGGCTTTCCACGATGAAGCCCCATCTCGTGCCACAGTTTACAACTGGTTTAATTAATTCAAACGTGGTTGAACTAATCTCACCGATGATTTGCGTGAGGGACGGCCTTATACAGCGACGATATTGTCTTCACAATTCGCCGTACAACACTGATATTGTCTTCACAATATCAGTGTTGTACGGCGTATGATAGAGACTGACAAAAGAGTGACCTATCAGCAGATTCGGACAAGTCTAGGCATAGGTATGAGTCAAGTGCACAAAATCCTCCATGAACATTTAGCGGTCAGGAAGCTTTGTGCCCGCTGGATACCGCATAATTTGACCGAGGCTCAAAAACTCCGCCGTGTTAATTGGTGCCGAGAAATGATCCAAAAATTTAACGGAGGTGACTCAAATGCTGTGTTCGACATACTAACGGGTGACGAAAGCTGAATTTACTGTTATGATCCGGAAACCAAAAGACAGTCTGCTCAGAGGGTGTTTCCTTCCGAAGAGTTGCCAACTAAAGTGAAGAGAGGTCGAAGTGTTGGAAAAAAGATGAAGGCCTCGTTCTTCGGAAATACAGGTCATTACGCGACAGTTGTCTTAGAGGATCAGAAAACGGTTAATGCAGAGTGGTACACTAACAACTGTTTGCCACTTGTCTTGGAAAAAGTTCGAGAGAAACGACCTCGCAGCAGGATCCTCCTTCATCACGACAATGCCTCGTCGCACACCGCCAGGCAAACGATCGACTATTTGGCGACCTCAGACGTGGAATTACTGGGTCACCCGCCGTATAGCCCCGACCTCGCACCCTGCGATTTTTATTTAGTTCCGAAAATAAAAGAAAAACTACAAGGAAAACATTTTATGGACGCCGAAGAAGCAGTGGCTGCGTTTCAAAACGCCCTCGAAGAGACCCCTAAGGCCGAGTGGGCAAGGTGCTTTTCTCAATGGTTCCATCGAATGCAGCGATGTATTGATGTAAATGGACGCTATTTTGAAAAGTTATAATAAAACTAATAACTTGCTAGAATGCTTAGTTTTTGATTTTCTAAGAACTTTTAGTTTGACCCTCGTATTTAGTTATCGTATAACTATTCGCAGCATATATTTCTATGATATTCCATTAAATTTATTTTTACGTGAGAAGTCAGCGAACAAGCACTCAACTCCACTAATGGTAAGACAACTGTGGCATATACCATTACACCATAGTTTTTACAGGTGCATTGCTCTCCTGAAGCCGGGTTAGAAGGCCTAGGTATTGTGCAAGTCTATCGACTGTAAAACTCTATTCTTGACTTCAAAGTTATGATATGGAATCTGTAGAGATTTTGTTTTTAATTTGATAAACATATTATAAGTAACTTATGTCGTATTATAGATACCTACAAACAATTAATCAAAATCCATGGCCAACAGCCACCACCTTCAACCACCTGTTGGTTTGACAGATCATATTGAAACATTAAAAATCACACAAAGCAAAACAGAATTAACCGTTTACCACTTGGAATTATCCCGTCAAGTGATATTTTAAGTTTTAACAGAAATATACATTTCCCACGTAATATTAATGCGAAACTTCCATCGTAATATTAATGCGAAGCTTCCATCTATAAATCGAAGCACTGCAATTACGTTCTTATTGACGTATTGTCTTTATTTATTATTTGGGATGCGATAACGTCCCAATTTGTTATTAAGTCGTGTTCGCTTCATCAAACGGTTCGTGAAATGTTATCGTCTTCGAGTTCACAGTACCATAAAGTATGTTTTAATTATGTTGAACGTTAATGTACGTCTTTTTTTTTGTAGAGATTAATTTTTAAATGCATTTGTAATGATGGCTGGAAGAATTTTAGTGAGTGTTTAACAGTAAAATCATATTCTCAGAAAAATACGATTTGTTCTTTGTATAAAAATATATCTTCACGCCCATGTCCCCGAAGGGGTAGGTAGAGGCACAACCACGACTAGCCGAAGACACTAATTCCCACAATGTGATAGGTGACAAGCCTATCGTCAACCGGGCACATACCCGATCCCAAACAATTTTTTTTACTAGAAAATTGGAAAAACCACATTTTATTTTTCCGATTTTCGAATCGAACCCGGGACCTCATGAAGTTAAGACCAACAACAACACCTGACTATATATTATAAGAATGTTCATAGTACATATGACATGAATTATTATTTAGGGGAATATTGAATAACGGAACGAGCTTTAGGCTATAACATCGAATACAAATAATATGAAACATGAACATTAAATTCGCAGACTGCACAAACATGAATAATTTTAATCTTCATAATATTATGAATTCGAATGTTTGTATATTTGTTTGTTTGCCAAGCAAAAACTGCTGAACCGATTTTCATACGTAGAGGGTAATATGGATTAATAACTGGGATAGATTTTATCGCGAAAAGATATACCTGTGGGACCATTAACCACGTGGGCAACGCCGCAGGCTACAGCTAGTTATGAATAATTTTTTATTGATTGATATCGATAAAGGTTGAAAAACGAGCAACACAATTTTGTGTTTTTATATACTTACAACACTTTTGGCTGTGCTATTCCGATCTCCTTTATAGAATAGACAATTTGCCTTCCTGACAGGTCGCTAAAACCCAGCACAGGCTTAAAGTAGGTAACACGGTGACATCAGCCTAGGTGGGAGAGTTTTGTAGAGACTCGCCCGGAATGGTACCACCGCCTTACCTATTCCTGCCGCCATGACGTCAGTGCCTATCGTTGACGTGTACCCGTTCAGAGGGTAAGGTAACCGGTAAACTAAATTTTACTCGAGGCCTTCCATCCCTGCCTCAGGTTGGCAAAGCATCATTACTAAAAAGACGCTTTTAAATCTAGATGAATTCAAAATTAGAAAACCTAGAAGGTAAATTTTAAAAATGTGATGATAAAGATTATAGTAAAGCGCGGGCAGCTTGTTCTCATTATTTATAAAAAGGCGATTCTGCCTTATATCTGTTAATAAAGTTCTTACAACAAATGAAATCTAGCAACCCTCACCTTTTTTAATTTAATAAGTTTTTTTTTTAATTTGAGCTCAATTATTTTATTTGAACTGGTAAAAAAATGATTTAAAGTTTGTTTTAATTTACTAGATATAAAGGCGACTTTTTTGGTTTTTAAACTGAAGTAAAAAGTATAGTACATAATATAGTAGTTTATAGAATTTATCAAAGAAAACAATTTTGTCGTTCCTGATTTTTGAGTATCTTTAACAGTTTACGCAGTATTCTTAAAAATGGATCATTAGTATGTATTATTAGTGATGAAGACGTTTTAAGTTTCCGTTACAGATACTAACGACGTAAATAAAAGCGTATCAAAATATGTTAAATTTTGAGCAATATTTGTGTTTTATTTTGTAATTCCGTAAATTCCGTAAGTAATCGTTTTAATATCTACTAAATGACATTCAACTCCTTATATAAAGTTTTCTATTAAGTAAGATGAGTAACGGTTACTATAATATTTCTATTAATATCACAAAAGCTAATTATCATCATACGTGACACAATTAAATTAATTACTAGACATTACGTTTAATAACGTCGTTACTTATTAACATTTCTATATTTTATCGATAATGTCGCATCACTACTTAATTGGAAATGTTCTCGTTAAATCACCCGCAGTGTCGACATATCAGCTGCTACTCCCTTCATTACGAACTAGGCGCCTTGTATTTCACGATAACACGGTAAATTACATCGCGAGCATCTTTGTAAAGATAATAGTAAAATCTTAGGTAGCCGCTACGGTTATCGAAACCGAAAACCGGTTTTACATCGAGCATCACTTCACTACTTACATCGTTTGAATTTAAGCACAATTAAAAGTAAAGTAAGGATATTTTTTAAATAGTAATATAACGGATCAAAATGCATTCATAGTGATATTTTGAAAACTTTCGAACCTTTTCGAGTTATGCCACAGTAAGCATCTTCACGCCCGCATCCCTTATAAGTAGGGAGAGGTACAAGTCCATTTTTCTAATTCTATTGCTTAAGTACCTCTAACAAAAATTAATTGGCCTTCTCTAGCGCCGAGTTTAAAAACTAAGATATCTGAATAAAATATTGTGTGAACGAAAAAGAAAAAAATGTATCTTTCTTTAAATGCCAACATTTAGTGTGTGACCTAACATTGCACGACATAATTTAATTTATTAGTATAAAAAAGTTGGTAATACCCAGTTTCCAACAATAATTAAAGCGCAATAAAATTGCAAAAAACCAACTTTTATTTCAACGTCCAACTAATATGGATTAATTAATATAATTTAAAATCTGCAAGAAACATTTTCTTTAAATTTATGTTGGACCTTCTCTGAATCCTACCTTTCGAAAAAAGAACTTTCAAAATCTATTCATTGTTAACAGAGCTAACGTGTAACAAACATGCAGACGAATCGAAAACCTCACTTTTTGTTCTGTTGAAAGTAAATATTTTATTGTATCGGAAAGCGGCGAGCAGGCGGATTTCTAGATGGTAAAAAATTCTCGCCGCCTAGAGACACCAAGGTGGTAATGGTGCTTTGCCAACCTGAGCCGAGGATGGTAGGCCTCGAGTAAAAGTTAGTATACCTTATCGCCCAACAAGACATTCACTAAGGACAAAATTTTGGAAATTCTACCCCTGAGGAAGTGAAATAGGGGTTGAAAAATAGTGTGGAAAACCTTTTTTTAAGTTGGAAACCTGAAACTTTACTTTTGGACTACTCATTAAAAATGAGTAAATACGTATTTAAGCGTTTTTAGAAATTCCACCTCTAAGGGGGTGAAAGACGGGTTGAAAGTTGGTATAAAAGTCCTTATTATTGGGCTATTGATTAAAAACAAACAAACAAATAAGTACATTAAAAAAATATTCATACTGTTTTTAAGTCAACTCCAGTTCAGTTAATTTGCGAGCACAGCCGCGCGTAACAGCTAGTAATTTCATAATTCGATTATTATATGACACTCAATAGGTACCAACTGCATATTATCAAAATCTTGCTAGTTCGTAAAATAATTTCACAATAAAACAATACTAAAATAATAAAAGTGTTTTGTAAAATTAAATTTCCGAAGTGTCGTAGTTATTTATATCAAAGAAACTGCTGCATAATGACGACAAAAATCTATAATGCTCTTCCGAAAAATATTAGGGAATTAAAGGAAAAACTTTTCACAAGAAAACTCCGCGATTGGCTTTTTGATAAATCTTTCTACACTATTACCTACAGAAAATTTTACATATAAAATAACTTGAAGATACTGTTAATGAATTAATAATGTTACATTTAAATTAAATAAATTAAATTAATGTTATATTTAATAAATTGCATATTTGTGTTGTATGTATTTGTAATAATAAATGAATTAAGTATAGGTAAAATGTGAAATTAATTGATATTTAAATATAATTTCCTGGTTGTTGCAGTGTTATTTATTAATATATAAAATGTAATAAGAATAATAAATAATATTAATTGTATAATAGTTAATAATAATGAATATTGTAAATCTTTATATAGGATAAGTGAATCGAAGATTCTTGTACAAAAATACTTCATGCCATGTAAATGGTGGAACATTTGTACTTTATTTTAATATTAAGACCCCATAAAACATGTGTCCGAGCAAGAAATAAATGATTTGATGATTTGATTTGATTAAACAATATCATGGATCAATAGATTTCCTCATAAAGTCATTTAATCATCTTCATTTAATCAAAACTCATTAAGTAATTCAAATATATCTTTAGCTTGCTTTACGACATTTTACGACGTTCCTGAATCCAGCCCTGAATCACAGAAGATCTAAACCAACGCGGGGCCAATTGCCTGTCAGTTCTTTACTCAGCTTAAAAAAGCACGTTTTTTGGTCAATTTTGAATCCCTAGCGAAATTTTAGATAACATCCAATCAGATAATTTTCATACCAAGTTAGCTTCGTCGCCTCTGTGGTCTAGCGGTTCAGTTGTTGAACTTTACTGCATGAGGTCCTGGGTTCGAATTCCGGGTCGGGTTAAAAGAAAATAGGGTTTTTCCAATTTTCTAATAAAAAAATGTTGCTCGGGATAGGATATGTGCCCGGTTGGCGATAGGCTTGCCACCTATCACATTGTGGGACTTAGTATCTTCGGCTAGTCGTAGGTACCCTGGTTGTGCCTCTGCCTACCTCGTCGGGGATATGGGCGTGAAGATACAAGTTAACTTCAACATTGGTTTAAAACCAAATACTCACTTTGCTCACTTTGAGGTTAGATTCAATTGGTGTATTTTGTCCAGGGATATTTGGGTATTTACTGAATGGACCTGTGATATTCATAGTCGGGATAGAACAACGTCTTTCTGGTTAATAAAAACCACTTGCTCACTTTTCCTATCACACTTTTAAAATCACAGGTACTTAAAAGACCTACCAGTTTGCCGATTTAAGCATCCTCAGGCTATTATGATTTAAAATTCTTTTGTGTTTAAAGTGTGAACGTTAAAGTGCAAAAGTGATTCTTGTTAATCACAAAATTTATTATTAGTTTATATTATTACACAGCGCAGTTGTGAGCACACCCTTATTAACACTTTGCCTTTCACTCGTATATTCTGCGCATCTCTAAGTACCGAGTGATAAGCGTGATGAATCACCAAGATGAATCTCGTTGACGGAGTCGGTGCAGGCTACCGTTATATTAACGCGCCGAATATATAAGATTAAAAAGACGGACGATATGACCGCTGATATACATTCAAGTGCAAAAGTAATTTCCACAGATAAGAGAAACTGAATGTGCCATAATTTTGACAGATAGGCCACTGACTTTTTATTTTTTAATTTGTTAAGAATACGCAAATGACTTTGGCAGTAAGAAATAACTACAGAAATCACGGGTGTAATAAGTACGCCGCTGTCTTGTGAAAGAGGGGTCTTATGTGCAAGTTCACCGACTACTCTACCCGTATCTGTGGTTTAGCGGTTCGGTACCTTGATATCTTCAGATCCTGGGTTCGATCCCCAGGTTGGACAATAAAAAAATAAAATGTGTATTTTCAATATTCTAACAAAAATGTTTCCCGGGATTGGATATGTGACCGTTTCGCAACAGGCTTGCGATCTATCATAATGTGAAAGTTGTGCTTCTGCCTACCTTTTCAGGGACATGAGGGAGAAGATATTTAACCTGCCTTCTGCAGACCGGAGTTATTGAAATGGTTAATTAAGACCTGGAACCTTGCTTGGAACTCGAACAAGTTTCTGCATAGTACTCTACCACCATTGGTGGAGCTAGTATTAATTATTCCTCATCCACAAACATTTGCAACACTATATACCTTACCACAAAAAATTAGACACCTATTTATCTAAACTGTTTAAAATTTACATCCAACCAATAACATGGTACAGTAGTACTATTTAAATTTTGCGCTTCGGCTATATTCGTCAAGCTTCGGTAATCCGAATGTATTTTAAAGATATCATATACAGTTGTTATTACATAATAAATCATTTCGGTTAAATTTAAATTAGGTCAGCCAATTTCAAAATAAAAGTATAAAGTGTAAAAAGACTAAAAAGTCCAAAGACGAAGCGCATAATTTAAATGGTAGTACTATACTAGCGGATGAAGTGGCAGCATGTTATTGGTAAAGAAACCAATTTCAGGCAGTGTTTAGTAGAAAAAGTATTCAACGCATGTTATTTTTTTTTTTTGTAGTAAGCTGGCATAAGTCTTGCAGTTGCCTTAAAGAAATGTCAAATGCAAAATGGTTACTTTTTATGATTTTGCATTTGTAATTTCATATTAATTATGGCAACATTGTAAATAAGAAAAATTGCAAATTTACCCTCAAATATTTATGACTTAATTCACAACCAGCATTTACCAGGAGTGGCCGTATTTATTAAAAACGCCATAGCTAATTATGGTTTCGCTTGCGTATATTAAATTATTTACAGATGACATGCACCTGGATCATTTGCAAGAAGAAACAGCAAGTGATATATTGTTCCGGCTCTGGGTCTATAAATAAGTTTTTCTATTTATATAAAACTTAATAAACCTTAGATAAGTTGCTTAAACTTTATGCTATAACTAACTTTTCTGATCTAGTCTGATTTTAAGGTGGCAGGGATCCTTCGAAAAAACGATACCACTTGATCGTACCAAACGAGGTATATTGTACAAAAGTACTTGACCTACCTATATTAAAAGGTGACCAGGGTAAGAACATGTAATATGTACTTCAAAATACTTTTAAGTTTCAATTCTCTTTTTGTCTATACAGGGTTACTTTCAAAAGACCGGTCAAATTTTAATATTAGGGAGTTAAGGCTAAAATGAAAGTGCATTTTAAATATTAATTGCCAAATCGTAATATTCACTTTTACGAATTATTTAAAATAGCCCGCGTTAATACGTCACTTGTTGTCACGCTACGTTTTACCTAGTCTGAGTCGTGACGTCACCAACCTGCGCATGGGATTGCGGTCGACGTTTACTTCATAGCCGTACATTTTGTATTTTGCGTTAAAAAAAATTTGATAGTTGTTATTGATTTCCAGTTCTCTCTCAAAATTCGGCTGGTCTTTTAAATTTTACCCTGTTTACATACATATCTTCATGCCAAGTCCTTTAAGAGATAGACATAGTATCGAGTGAAGAGTGACACGTTCCTTACAGACCTGCCTAGTTCACACCTCCACATTCATCATTATTTATACAAACACGCCGGTTTCGGATTCTGGAAACCATTCTTGGAATAAAACCCAAGCGATTTGATTGATGATGATGATGATGATGAAATCAATATTATCGATTTACATTTGCATTGTACCTATATCTGATTTCATCAATATTTCATCTACCATTCCATCCATACTGCCGAAACAATAGAACCCTTTCCTTAATTCACACCAACACTTTCTTTCAATCCCACTCTCTCTCTAATTTCACTGATGACTGCGCTCGGCGAGCGTAAAACCACATTTCTCTTTTTGTAATCGGTTAAAATATGACACAAGCACAAGGTGTAATTAAATACAATCCCTAAACGCTCTGTCCACGCAAGAGCGGTGTCAAGCAATAAAACAAATTATATGGGCGCACGCTGCATCGCGTTATTGATGACAGGGGGCGACAATTATCTTCGTCCAGACAAGTGAATTATTTATGCCATTAGTTGGCATAGCGATTACACGCGGGAGGATACTGTTTATTAAAAATATATTAGCCTTGGCTATGAGACACCATTTTTATAGATATTCTAGCTTACTTGATAACACTTTGAAGGAGCCTTTTATTTTTTTTCACTTCACGCATGGCAACATTTTATTTAAAAAATAAAGTAGATGTCATAATAAGGTACAGTGTCACCAACCTAACTGTGCAGTGAACAGCGTCGCTAGTGTGACGTTTATAGTCTAAGATCCGAAGTAAGGTCGACCTTCACCGAGCTGATAACAGGATGAAACCGGTTTTATAGCAAATTTGGTATATCAGAAAATATATTAAAAATGGGTTGGCTAAAAAAATCCTGGGTCTGACATTTTTTATTATTTAAAAAAAATGTGTTTTTAACATTTCCAATTTTTTTTCAGGCAACCCTATATATCAACTTAAATTGTTAAAAAAATTGTAAAAATTGTAATGAAACTGCACATATGTTGATATTTTTTTCCTATTATCCGATCCCGCAAAAGTAACTAGCATCAACAATTATCTGTTTACACCTGGCAATCCAGATAAAAAACAGGCAACCCAACTTCTGCAACTTCGTCTTATTCCTACTTTAAGTCGGGATAAAATCTTAAAATTGCACCAATTAATGAATAAAAAACATTTTAAAAATAAAAATAAAATGTCCAGGATTTTTTCAGGCAACCCATTTTTAATATATTTTCTGATATACCAAATTTGCTATAAAACCGGTTTTATCCTGTTATCAGCTCGGTGAAGGTCGACCTTACTTCGGACATATTATATCATAAAAATACCTAAAATTTTTTTACAGAAAAAATGAATATATTCTTTACAGGTTACAATGTTCATGAGAGAGGACGACAATTATCTTCGTCCAGACAAGTGAATTATTTATGCCATTAGTTGGCATCGCGATTATACGCGGAAGGATACCGTTTATTAAAAATATATTAGCCTTTGCTATGAGACACCATTTTATAGATATTCTAGCTTACTTGATAACACTTTAAAGGTGCCTTCTAATTTTTTACACTTTACGCATGGCAACATTTTATTTCAAAAATAAGTAGATGTCATATTAAGGTATAGTGCCACCAACCTAACTGTGCAGTAAACAGCATCGCTAGTGTGACGTTTAGTGTTTCTGATTGAGAATTTTACTTAACATATATCATAAAAATACCTTAATTTTTTTACAGAAAATCTGAATATATTCTTTACAGGTTACAATTTTCATGAGAGAGGACGACGATTATCTGCGGCCAGACAAGTGAATTATTTATGCCATTAGTTGGCATAGCGATTACACGCGGGAGGATACCGTTTATTAAAAATATATTATTAGCCTTTGCTCAGAGACACCATTTTTATATCCAACTTACTTGACTACACTTTGATAGTACCTACTTACTTTTCTTTACACTACGATACGCATGGCAGCATCGTATTTTAAAAATTAAACACTGGTTAAACACAGGTTTTTACTAAACACTATCTAAAATGGGATTCTCAACCAATACCGTCATCCGCATGTGGCATGTCATTGGTTGGGTATAAATTTTAGATAGTTTTTAAATAAAGAAGCATCTACATTTTATTATGGTAGGGCATATGTTCAATAGTTTTTCTCCTCTCTTATAGGGAAACGTACCCATACTAGGTACGTGACCTATTTTTTAAGATTTTTCAACCCCTCCTTCACGTCGGTAACCATTCGTAGTATATGCAAAGACTC
>NJDD01000412.1:158229-169202 GCA_002245505.1 Calephelis nemesis
TTATAAAAACTTGGTTCAATCAGTCTTACAACATTTTTCTAACACCTCATACGTCAATCCTGACATTTGATAGTCCGCCAGTTAATCTCGCAATCATGACGATCAGTACCAAATATGCTCCCGCCAGCCGCGCCATAAACAATATGGACATCATCGTAAATTGTTTAAATGAGCTGCGGAACCATTCTACGGCGTACTATGAAGAAATGTTTTTAGGGCCTTGAAAATAGCGGGTACACGCTTTTATATTACACTTAGGTACGTATGCACGTACTCACGCACAAATGACATTGAATGTTTAAATAAATAACTTTCTTGACAAGTGGTGGGGACCAGGAGTTCCATGTTACGGGGCTTACTCAGTTTGGACTCCTGTCTCCCTGTGCAGTAATATTTATTTAAGCTGCATTATATTTAAAAAAATCGTTTTTGTGGGAGTAATCGTTTTTATTATTTTTACAGTAACAGTAGTAGTAACAGTTGCTACTTCAGTTCTATAGTGTCTGCGTAATATTTTGTTAATGATAATTGGAAGTTTTTAACCTCCGACGAAAAAAGAGGAGAGTTTTAAGGTTGACGTATAAGTGTATGTGTATTTGACTGTGGAATGAAAACTACTAAACGAATAGCCTGATTTCGATACGCATTTAAGATTTTTGTTAAATAGCTGACTGTTGTTGCTAGCAGCGCTAGGTTCAGAGATAGATTCTGTTGAGAGTTGAAAGTAAATAATTTTATAATAATTGATTGAGACTGTAGGTCTTACACTAAAATCAGGTTTTTCAGTCTAAGACCTTAGTAAAAGATTTTTAAACATTTTGAAGGCTTAATCAAATGATTAGTTAAGCAATAATTATCAGTTTATTTAACTACTTTTTTATGAATAAGACATTTAAATCTTGAATTGAAACGCTATATCCGCTACTATCCCACGCTATAGTAAGGGTTCAAATCAAATCGCGGTAACCGCTCCTGGGCTACACAATAGTAGAACAGAACATACGTGTTACGAAGCTAGTTTTAAGCCACAAGAAAAGACACAATTTACCAATATCGTTTGTACTTTCCACTCCATTTTTTTTACAAAGATACTAAAACACAAAAATTGTAATAGCCCTCATAACATACTCTAAAAATACAATAAATACTTTCCACAATACAAGTACATTAATTAATTGTATTAAAAATGGAGTTACATCAACGGCGCCCTATGACAAAGGTATAAAAAGGCAAAGAGAAGCTCTAATTTAATACCGATATCCACTCCTGCTCTACCCAAAAGCTACAACCCTAGTTTATAGGTCGCAAATGGCATCTCGCATAAAAGCCGATACCCGCTTCCGCTCTACGTAACAGTTACCACGCTAAGTTAGTGGCCACAACTGGCATCTCGAATGAAATCGCGCGATCCGCTCCTGCGCTACGCAATAACTTTCAATTATTGGCGGTACTCTATTGTTTATCGCGTCTCTGATCCGGGATATACCGAGTAACTAATTTTGAAGCTATTTTTAGATTGACCATTCTAATCGCTTATAGTAGGTGGCCAGGGCACGTAGCCGCTTATCCCTAACTAGCGGCATGCCCCGGCTTCACACGTCTATAAAATATATATATAAATCTTCCTCTTCAAACAATTTATCTATAAAAAACGCAATTTGAAGGACGCGACTTTGTTGTATACTGTATTTTAGTGATAGGGCTTTTGAGATGGTATTTTTATCCTTAGTTTTAAACAACCCTTTTACATAAATAACCCATTTTGGGCAATACCACTTATATGGAAAACCTTTTTGTTTGAATTTATTTAAGTTTAAACTTCTTTAGAGATTACGTTGTCAACTATTTTAGAAATGCACACAAACCACATCAATATTTAACTACGTACTCCTACGACACAGTTTTAGTTAAACACAGTTTAAAATTGATATTCAACCAATGATCCAAAGCATGTCATTGGTTGATAAACCAATTTTAGACGCGGTTTTGTAAAACGCATGTTTAACGCTTTCAATTTTTTTTGTATAAGATGCTATCATTCTTCTTTTTAACGAAACGCGAATAAGCCGTTCATTTAATATAATACAAGTAAAACCAAAATTAAGCAAATCAAACCTAAAAGCCCTTTTAAAAACTTAACACAATAGAACTTTGCTTAACCAGATAAACCTCATCGAATATTTTGGTTAAGCCGATCGAATTGTAGTTCAAACTGACGTTTCTGAACCGATTTCAATTTCATTTAAAAGAGCGCACCTAAGAGCGCTTCTGAGGTTGTCCCGTTTCTTTATGATATTAGATGTCAAACAAGCAGACGTATTTCCTGATAGTAAGAAATACACGCCGCCTAGAGACACCAAAGGCGATAATGGTGCGTTGCCAACCTAAGGCCGGGATATTAGGCCTCCAGCAACAATAAGCTTACCGGCTCCCTTACCCTCAGAACCGGAACACGGCAATGGCAAGCACTGACGTTGTGGCGGCAGGAATAAGCAAGGCGGTGGTACCTAGTAAACTCTTTGACACCAAATCAGGATCTAATTATGAAATCCCAGAGAAATCGACGAAAATAGATATTTTTTGAATACGTAATGATTTGCTCAATGAAATGGAAGTCGTTTTTTTTTTCAGTTTTACTGCGGTTAAATTATTGTGTGTAGAGATTGGGTTGGGTTAGGTAGGCTGTTTTCGTACTTATATAATACATGTAATATTTGGCTTTCCGTGGGAGAGTAAAATAGTTATTTATGCGGATGTAGCCGCGGGCAACATTTGGAGAGAACATTATTTATAATAGCTCCAAGGTTCGATCCCCGGGTCGGTCAACAAAAAATTAAAATACGTATTTCAATTTCTTGTAAAAGTTACGTTGACCTGGTTTGAATATGATCCCGGTTGGTGATAGACTTGACACCTATCAAATTAAGGGATTTAGTGTCCTAGCCGTTGGTGCCCTGGTTGTGACTCTTACTACAATTTCGAAGATATGGGCTTGAAGAAATTTTTTCCATTTTTCCTGTTTTTTTTTAATAAGAGTTGAAATTCCAATTCTAACGTGAAGATACTTATAATTTATATGTTATTATAAAGCTTGTCTATTAAAAACATTAAATTCCGAAAAACCAACTAGCGTTGTAGGGTGGGCGGTAGACTTGTAAAAACAGGCCTTAAATACTCTGTTACAGCTTATCGATGCACCTATAACATTTACGGTGTTTATAGGCCACATTCCGCAAACAAATAGTTTTTCTTTCTTTCTTTCTTTAAAACGCAGTAAAGTTGCCCATAGGCCATAAACGACTTCAATAATATGACTTCATCGTTGAGGCAACTTGTCGGATCTTGATTAAATATATGTGTCTGTCTGTGTCATCACAGCTTTTAAATGGATGGACCGATTTCGATGCGGTTTTTTTGTTTAAAAGCTGACGTGATTAAGATGATCCTCAACTACATTACAATTAGGTTTTGTCGAGGTTTTTAAAAAATATATAATTATGTATATATTTGGTTACTACCATTTTTTTGAAGTAGGTGCAAGACGTAGAACATTCTTATCTATGCCTCATATACCCCTCAGTGGTCTATGAAATATATAATAAAGATTTTTATTTTTCAGCTTTGTGTATGAAAAAATTTCAAGTATTAATTTATTTCAGCATTCTTCAGATATCGTGCTCAGCTACAAAACCGTATAACGAGGTAAACTTTATCATTATATTAATTATTGTGGTCTTGTTCTCAGAATTGGGACAGAATCAGAAGCTTTGTCCAACCAATTGAACCAATTAGAGGAAACAAATTTAAATTATCATTAAATTTTAATGGATTTTGTTATCAAGCGTTATTCCCTGAATATATTTTAATTGAGGTTTAACTAACCGCATGGTTATATAATATATCATGTACTTACGTAAGTTGGATGAATACATAAGGTGATGATTAGGCTGGCTTTGGGACGTGACAAACCTAACGCACACTGGTGGTATCAATCTATTTTATTTTTATTTTCATGATATTGGAAGCCAACAAGCAGACGGATTTCCTAATGGTAAGAAATTCACGCTGTCTAGAGACACCAAAGACGGTAATAGTGCGTTGCACAAAAAAAGGTAGGCAGTGGCAAAATTATGGCACCAGGACTAGCCGAAGACATCCCTGGACAAGTTACATAAATGAAATCTAACCCCTAAGTAAGTAAATTATATGTTTGTTTTAAAGGTATTAGTCAAAATTGCTCAAACATGGAAATAGATAACAGAATAAATTTAGTAAACACCCAGACTCAGAAACGCAGGCATCTATAAGCTCATCACACAAATGCCCATCTTGAATCGAACCCGAGCCTCGCGGTTGACTGGTGGAGGTGTGTACGCTAGCCACTGTACTAGCGAGGCGTTTATATTTTATGTGAATAGACTATCTGCCTTCCTGCCAGGCAGCTCGTAAAAGACGAGCATAGGCTTGCCGTCACTAACACCGTGACATCTGACTAGGTGGCAGAGTTTCGCAGCGACTCTCCGGATTGGTACCTATTACCACCTTACCTATTCATCATGACGAGTTCCGGTTCAGAGGGTAAGGTAGCCAGTAAACTTACTTTTGCTCGAAGCCTAACACCCCGGCCTCGGTGGCCATTACCACCTTTGGTATCTCTAGGCGGCGTAAATTTGTTACCATCAGGAAATCCGTCTGCTTGTTTGCTTACCAAGATCATAAAAAAAAAGAAAAAAAAGTTACACAATGATATTTGCCATCCATCAAAATTTATTTTATCGCCTTCAAGTATGCTCCTTCAGAAAGGTGCCCCGGAAAGCAACAAAAAAAATGTTCTTTTTAAATAAAACAACGTTAACCGCAATTGGATATGTGCCCGATTGGCGATAGGCCTCCTATTACATTATAAACCTTAGTGTCTTCGACTAGTCTTTGAGTACCTCGTTGCGGATACAAGCGTGAAGATAGCTTTTTAGCTTTTGAAATAAAATTCAAATCGACCTTACCTACTTCGTTAAGTACTAGAAGTCAAAGGCACAGTAATATGCTTTCACTGAATTGTCTCTAGAGTTTAACTTTAAGGCCCCATACTCAGTCAGCCAGAAGAGCCAATCACCGCACTCCCCCGTTCCATGATTACTATGAACAATGGCGCTCTAAAGTAAACGTCTTAAGCGACAAATCACTATTTTTGACACTATAAAAGTAATTTGGAAAAAAGTATAAAAACTGAAACACTTATCTTTTAGGTATAGTACTTATCTATGTTTACGTTAAATCTGGTGTCGATATTTTCATATTTGTAGTAGACATTTGCGTTTTGCTTTAAAAAAACAGCTAACTTTTTGATTTTTTTCTATCGAGCAAAGTGAAATGAATCGTGTTTTGGAAACACTATTCTAGTAAAGCATATTCATGTAAATCTTGTGTATTTTTGTCACCAAGATCCATAATTGCTTTTTTCATGAAAAAAACATTATGCTGCTGACGTATTTTAGCATACATGGACCCTTAATACTTAAAATAATTTTCAAAGCGGGAATTTTCAGCAAAAATTATCTTTCCATTTATTTTTCATGTTATAAGACAGTGAACTTACATATGTCTCTCCTAGATGTAAGAGTGAACCGTCATCTATAGAAACCATAGATTTTACAGGTGGGTTGCTATCTTGCACATGAGTGTTAGGTCATGCGTGGAAATTACTACCCTACCCTCCATCATGGAACAAGACAACGACGAGCACTATGATGGCAATAATAATAATATGATCCATGATCCTGTTTTTTTGTTCGCCGCCATAAGCGTAAAAGTAAAAAGTAATTAAATAAATTAATATCCCTGGACATGTTACACAAATTGAATTTAACCCCAAAGTAAGCAAATTATATGCTTGTGTTATGGGTGTTAGTCAATGATAAATAATACATAGAAATACTTAAATAAATACTAGAATAAATGTAATAAACACCCAGACCCGGAAATGCAGACACCTAAATGTTCATCATACAAATGCCTGCCCCCGTCAGGAATCGAACCCGAGCCTCTCGGTTAGCCACTCGACCAACGAGGCGGTCAATTACATTTTAATATACGTAACCCTAAAATAATTAAGTGTAAAACTTGGTATATTCGGGGAGAAGAGTTGGCAAATGCGCGACCGGTCCAAACGACCCAGATGCAGTAATTGCAGGCCTTGGAGACCAGTCCGCACCCCAATTCATTAGTCGGGTTTTCAACACTAAGATTCGTGTCGTTGGTGATGCTTTTTGTATTGATAACGCAGATGAATCCAATTTTAAAAAAACTACACTACCTACCTACACTTCTACAATAAATTTTAAGTATATTTACGCCCATATCCATGAAGAGGTAGGCTGAGGCACAACCAGGGCACTCACGACTAGTCGAAGACACTAAGTCCCACAATGCATCAAACTATAACAGAGGATTAAAATAAATAATCAAATTATAGCAGAGGATTTAAAAGTATTTGAGACTAGTAACGCCTATGTCTAGTGGTACGATGTTAGCGTTGACATGAGGTATCGAGTTCGTTTGCGGTAGGGCAACTTTTTTTTCGATGTTCTAATAAAACTACGTCAGCCGGAATTGGAAATGTTCCTAGTTGGTAATAGGTTTGCCATATATCAGAAGGTACTTAATTAAAGTGCAATAAAACTACAAGAAACCAAATTTGATTTCAAAAAGTCATTTAGTTACACAAAAATTAGGTGGTTCCTCTGTATACATGAGATTTCATCATCAGATCCAGGAAAATTTTAAAATCGGTCCAGACATCGATTAGCATAAGTAAGTACATAAAAAAAGAGGTATTAAACATATAACCTCATTCGAAGTCGATTAAAAAGAAGAAGGTACCATCACCTAATTCTGGGCAAACTTATGGTACTGGTTGTGAAGATGCTTTATCATTTCCTTTGACCATATCCGTTTGATTGGAGAAGGTCCAAAAGGGTGTAGCAAAGCAGTATTCGACGTAAGGCACTCAACTTTAAGTGCACCATACAACGCGATGTTACAGTTTGTTCTACTTCATACTTGGGATGCTTCTCAGTTAGCCCTCAATCTCCAGGCAGTATACTTTGAGAGGTGAGAAGATCAGAAAAATTAAGAGCATTTTGGTAACAAAAATAACAGTTTTTAAGCAAGTTTTTACAAAGATGGCGCCTCCTGTTATACGTTAGGCCTCCACCCTGATTAATAGGTAAGATATTTTAATATTCAATGCTATTTAAATTAAATATTACTATATTGAATATATTTTTGATAGGCGGAGGAAATTTTAAATAAAAAGATGTTGATAAGGATGAAATAGAAAAGAAAACTCTAACCACTACAGAAAACAGAGTAGTTTAGATTCTATGCGACACGACGTGCACTTGTAAAAACAACTTTTAAGAAAAGAGAGGTTGAAGTAGATCCAGGAAGAACTACCTTAGTCAGTTTAAAAAAGCGGATATCGTGTCACACCTGAAGTTGAGACAAAGAAGATATTAGATGAAAGTAGACTTCATCACAAGACGAGAAGAGCCGTATAAATGCATGAAGATTTATAATTGTAATCATCGGCACTTGGTGAAATTCCATTGTGTGTATAGTGGATAAGTACAAGTGTTCACTACAAAAAAGTGGGTACATAAAGGATTATTTACGTTACTATTTGACTGGATACTAAAGAAACGTAAATGAAAATGAAAATTATTTATTTGCGGAATATGTGTGTTATAAAGTTGTTACAAAGATATTTAAGAATACAACATATTCTACCACATTGTGGTTTGCAAATATTTAATTAAATTTAAAGAAGTTAAATATTTATACACATTTTAACATTTAATTCACAGCACATACATTTCATATTTTTATAGACGTTTTATTTATTTATATGTTTAGAAAGTTTCATGATTTACTACAAATAAATTTAAAGGTAGATTAATTTTAATCCTATCTACTGTACACTACCGACGTCCCCACGTATCCGAATCACATAGTTCTGAAATTTATAGTCTTTCAAGTGTGAGGAATATGTTTCACAAACAATAAAGAAATTACCCATGATAATTGAAAAACAGCCAGGTCAGTTAAAACATGCCATTAGGCGAATACGCCACCTTGCACGCTTTAAGCCCGGTAAAAACTTAATGATTCAAAAACAGTGCTTAATATGCGCATAAGGCGTATCGATACGCCTATTATTTACCGATTTTGAAGTATTTTTTGTTATATTACGTTGCCTCTGGTGACAGCGGATGCAAGCGAGGAGCGGGCAGTGTTTTTGTACGGCAAACTCGTTTAATTATCCTGGCGTTTTTGAAAACAAAAATTAGAAGTTTCAAAAATTAATTTTATTATGAGTATATAACACGTGTATCCTGCTCAATGTTTTACACCCTGGATAACACGTGTTAGTCCGAGTCTTCTATATAGAATATCATACGTCCACATCCACCACTTAATTACCTATCTTAAGTTCGTATGTGGCCATAGTAGATAAAATGGGTTGTTGCCAACAAGACCACTGGTGGTAGAGTGCTATGCATAAATCTGCCCGAGCAGAAATCCCACCTCACTTATTCCTGCCGACAAAGTGACAGTGTTTGGCTCTTTTATTTCTCGGTCCATAAGACAGCCGATCTAACGCCATAGGCGCGTTTCAGGGTCACACCTATAGCCATTCTAAAGGCCGCGGTTGTCTTTTACCATCAGGAGTGTCGTCTGTTTTTTTTATTTCATATGTTATAAAACAATTCTAGTAGTAGTAGTAATATGCTATAAAATAATTCTAGTAACAATAAACATGACAGCAGTAAATTTTTGTATGTTGGTGTATACAAAATATTACTTTAGGCAGATTTTGAACACGCCCCATTTATCGACTGGATAAGGAAGAGATGGACAATACAATAATCTTGTTATCCAAAACATTTTTTCTCCTTTTCTTGAAAATAATATTACACTTTCGCCTGCATACGCTAACACTATGGCCACAATTGAAAATACCGCTATTCAATAGATGCAGATGATCACCTGCGTTAATTCCACTAACTTTTTGTTCTATCAAACATTAAAACTAACTTTTAATGGTACAACGAAACTTACACACGAAAGGCTTCGCCATCCATATCTCAAACGTCAAGTCCAGCTGCTTAAATGCCCCTTCATTACTGCAAAATCTTCTGGAATTTCCAGACCTTTTAATGGTATTTTGTATGTGAGGTTAGCTAACAAGCACGCAACTTTCCTGATAGCAAGAGTCAACCCTGGTCTATAGACACCATAGATGTTACAGGTGCATCGCTATCCTGTGGCCGTGAAGTAACGCCTATTGAGCAAGGGTACTGGCTATCCTACCCTCCCGGTTGTAATATTACAGAATCATTATGGCGGCAGGAATAGGCAAGGAAAAGGTACGGCGATGGATCCCCGCCCAGTCATGTTGCAGCACCGCACTCTATCACCAATGGTCTTGTTAATGTTGAACCACTTATACTCGCCTTTTAGGAGCTGCCTGACAAATAGGCAAATATATGGTAAAATTTAAATAAGTTATTAAGGAACAAAAAGGATTTTCAAAAGCAACAAACAAACAAGAGTTATTGTTGGATTTGATTTGTAACTATGTATTCTACCATGATGCTATAATACTTCTGGAGGTTATACTACTAACAAATATCTGGTGTTAGTTCCAAATACTGCTCATTCTAATATACTGACATCTCTTTTTAAGAGCCTTGTGATGTCAATTAACAAAGTCAAAACCAAAGAGCGGTCAGTACATTAGAGTGAGTCAGCAGCATTTGGAAAGAACATCAGGTACCTACCCTTGTATCTCGATTTCATGCAAATTGAAAATTGGAATCAGATATGTCACTTTAGTTATTCTTAAACACAGTATTAATATTTTTCAACATTGCATTAAAGGAGAATGAAGAGTAATACTACAGTTCTTTGTTAGGAGTGTAATCTCCAGTAATAAAGCTTAATAATTTTACGCTTCACTTTCTACAATACGAGGGTGAATCCAAAAGTTCGTGGCCAAACCTGCATGGAGCTGTGACATCTTTTTAAATCTACCGAGGGGATAAACAAGTTGCAGGTCAGGTGGAAGAAGTGTGTTGAGCTAGATGGAGACTATGTCGAAAAATAAAAATAAATTTAGACCCACTTTTCTTTCATTTTCTTGGTCGGGCTTAGAACTTTTAGATTCACCCTCGTAATATGTAATCCGCCATTTTGTTTTGATGCCTATTTTGTATTAACAACATTAGGTACTGACTAAAACCTGTAATCGGAACTAAAAACTTATTTCAATTTTTGCCACAATCAGCTATGTTAACAGATTCAAAATTCTGTTACAGGAATTATTATTCTTTAAAATCAAACTGGAAAACAAAGATAACAAAGTTCCTGTGAAGACAGCGAACATGCACACATCTAATGGTAAGAAACAACCATAGCCCACAGACACAATAAATATTTCAGGTCGTTTTCTTATGACCAAGGTGTTAGCTCTATTGTGCAACTCGTCTGCCCTACCCTACGGAAATATAAATAAAACTTATTAAAAATATTCAAGTTACCCCTTAACGTTCTCGCTTAGCATATAATTACAATATTTTACTATGTTTACAAAAAGTAGTTGCATGTGCAGGAATTCCGTGGATTTAAATTTGCTGGGTAATCAATTATTTTCCAACAGACGAGCGGACAGGACCACCTGATGTCAGGAACAACTGTCATAAGCGCGTTACATGTAGTGTTTTCCACCTGCGCTTACGTCTATCGTGGGACTAATGCGCTTATGCAAAACATAGTTTATTAAGTTTTTAATCGCCTCTGTGGTCTAGCGGTTAAGGTGTTGGACTTAACTGCATGAGGTCCTGGTTTGATATTACCGCTTGCTGCTTGCCAGCTAGTTTAAGGCATCTCCATACCTATTCCCAGCACTATAG
>NJDD01000413.1:24723-57447 GCA_002245505.1 Calephelis nemesis
CCCCGAGGTGGTGCACGCTGTGTCTCCGTGCACCACTCTTGGTGATATGCGGCTGCCGTTGAGTGGGGCTGTTCGAGTTTTAGTGCTGTTCAATTTGTCAAATTAATATCATTTTTAAAACCTCAATATGTCTTAGGTACCACTGTTGAGGAGAGAAGAATTGATTTTATTAAAACTCCATTTTTGTCTTCCCGCCATTTTAGTTTGTTGTAATCTGCACCTGAATGTTAGATAGCGGAAACAGAAAGTACGTAATTTAATCTTTGGTACTATTCGACAAGTGATTTTCGAATTAGGTGAGCCTAACAATAAAAAGTACAATGTGGTAAAAAACAACATTTTTAGATTTTACAGCATATTTTCGAAATCGGAACTTTGAAAGCTTCAGATCGTGAATTTTGAGACTAAAATCGCTGTATTTTTATCATCAAGAATGATTTAAAGTTCAGCATTTATAGAAAGCTGAACTCACTGTTTTTTTATACCTTTTTCATATAATAAGTACTTACAATTTTTATGATTTAGTTCAGCTAGACATAAAATTAATATCGTTAGTTTTATAAACTATTACTTTTTTGTATAATATGGTGTCCAAAATATTGAATACTATAATATAGCTAAACCAGTGAACTTTGTATCCCTTACATTAACAGAATAAAAAACGGTTTCTTCTACTTTCCGGCAATTTTCCCAGTTTCTCTCTTAAACACTCGTAATGCGATGACAACGCGAAATGGGGATAGATTTAAGTACGAGTATATATATATTTATATTTAGTCATACCTACTTCTGTTGAAATAAGTATTGATTCCTCTGTTTGGACGACTCTTGTAACTCGATCCTCTATTTAGAAAACGTAGCAGAATAAACGAAAGCAGGGTTACTCTTGACGTTCGATTCATGAAATATTGAAAATTGTAATCGAGTATGTCATTTTAGGTATAGTAGTACTATCCAAATTAAGCGCTTTAGCTATATTCGTCAAGCTTCGGAAATCTGAAGTATTTTAAAGATATCTATAAAGAGTTGTTATTACATAATTAATCATTTCGCTTAAATTTAGATTAGGTTAGCCAATTTAAATTAATAAAAGTTGATAGTGTAAAAAGTGTATAGTCGAAGCGCATAATTTATATAGTAGGACTCGACTCTTGAACACAGACCGTAATACTAGCGAGTTGTTAATATTTAGTTAACAATAAATGATTTTATCGGATTAGCTAAATTTATTTGTAACTAAAAGTTAATAATTCGCTAGTACCGATTTCAAAAGTACCTAAAATTAAAAATACTATTTTAATAGTATTCGCATGATATCGAAATTCAACCTAACACAGAGTAACCCTACAGAGCCTTTACCATGAGTTGGTTTAGATTATAGACATAACGCATACTTATATTAGATTCAGTAATAGATGTATCGAAATCTATATCGCTTTTTGTCTAAACATAAGGGTTCAAAACATGATAGAAAGTTGCTATAGAATGTGTCATATAAAAAGTTTCTTCACGTCCATATCCCTGAAGAGGTAGACAGAGGCACAAGCAGGGCACCCGCGAATAACCAAATGCACTAAGTCTCACAATTTTTACTAGGTGGTAGAGTTTCGCAATAAGTCATCCGGATTAGTACCACCGCCTTACCTATTCCTGCCGCCATAACGTCAATCCTTGCCGTTGACGTGTTCCAGTTCGGAGGGTAAGGTAGCCGGTAAACTTACTTTTGCTTGAGGTCTAAAATCCCGGCCTCAGGTTAGCAACGCACCATTACCACCTTTGGTGTCTCTAGGCAACATATTTCTTACCGTCAGAAAACCCGTCTGCTTGTTTGCCTTCTAATATAAAAATAAATCAATAAATTATTGTGATAGGTGGCATCGCCAACCAGGCACATGTCCAATCCCGAGTTAGTGATCTTAGATACCAATAGAGGCGCTGTTCTAAGTTTTCATACAAATAACTTACTTAGACGCTAGTAATTAAACTCGACAAGCTGTAAACTCATGGTAGGGGGTTCAGATCCCAATTGAGTTGAGTACCTACCTACACCAATTCTCGTATCTTGGTCTGTGATTTCACTTACTCGCACACTTAATTCCCGACAAGCGTCTGGACACTATTATTAATAGAAACTACATATTTTCCCCGTGTTGGTCCGGCCTTCATTGCAGAATACACCATCTGTCTTTCTTGCCAGGCAGCTCGTAAAAGGCGAGCATGGGCTTATCATCACTAACACCGTGACATCTGACTAGGTGGTAGAGTTTCGCAGCGACTCGCCCGGTTTGGTACCACCGCCTTACCTATTCCTGCCGCCATAACGTCATGACGTGTTCCGGTTCGGAGGGTAAGGTAGCCGGTAAACTTACTTTTGCTCGAGGCCTAACATCCTGACCTCAGGTTGGCAACGCACCATTACCATCTTTGGTGTCTCTAGGTGACGTGAATTTCTTAGCATCAGGAAATCCGTCTGCTTGTTTGCCTTCCTATAATATGAAAGAAAACATGTTTGGTCTAGGATTATGGTGACGTGAATTTCTTAATTTCTTACCATCAGGAAATCCGTCTGCTTGTTTGCCTTCCTATAATTTAAAAAAAAAACATATTTGGTCTAGATAAAACCTTATACTGAAACAGGTTATACAGCGTTCTTTGGGATTTGAATTAACATTGTGTTATTGATATAATAAAAATGGCGTAATGATTTGTAAAAGTTATTTTCTATAAAGTTTCTACAACTCTTGAAATCGGCAAAGTGTTTTTCAAAAAATATTTTTTCACCACAAACTGAACCTACGGGACCGTAGTAGACACAACAATAAATGTGATAGGTCCTTCGCGGACCTATTCCTATGGCAGGAATGTGGGCCTATGACACATGTTATCTGAAGAGGAACATGACATTATTATTATGATATATGGTGGTATCAAGTTTACCGGTTATCTATCCTCCGAACCGGAACACGTCAACGGCAAGCGCTGACATTTTAGTGATTATGGCCGTTTGTTCCCACTAGTTCTACTGAACAGTTCCACGTTAGAACTAATGGGAGTTTTTGCAAACTAGTGAGAGTCTTTTTTCCCACTTGTTCTACCTGTTCGGTAAAACTAATGGGATATTTTGTTCTCACTAGTGCTATGATGTGCTAGATTCTAGAAATGGAAATAAAGAACCAAATGTGCTAGTCTTACCTCAATGTAAGGTTTGAAAGATACTTTGACATATCTGGAAACTTCACAACGCTATTATTTAAAAGACACATTGTTTATATAATGGTAAATATGCACTTTATACGGGAAGTCTGTCTGCTACTTTGCTTTCGACTAATATATGACGGGACTAATATATAGTAACGGGAGAAACGAATCTTCCTAAATAGGTACTTGCGCCTAAGATGGCCCAGTTCTTAAGATAGTCCATTTAAAATCAAATTTTTTAAAATTTGAAAGAATTTAAATTACTACCTACGGAATATGGTAACATTTACAACTGGTAAAAATACAAAAAATTAAAATGGCCCATCTTGAGAACTGGACCATCTTAGGCGCATTTTTCCAACTTCACTGGACTTTAAAAGACACTAACAAAGTTTCCATTTCGCGCTAAACTCCGAGATCCTGTTTGTGCAGCACTTGGTGTACACGTCGGAGATGCTGGTGGCGTGACAACTAGCTGATTATATAACCAAATTAGCGACAATTACAATTGCAGATTTGCGCTTACGCTTACTGCATTAAACATTATTGATGACACCCGCAAATAGGTACTAAACTAAGGAAATCATTACTTTCTTTATTTTTAAGCCACTTTTGAAATAACGCAATACTTGTTACCATTGTTCGACCGCCTCGTTGGTCGAGTGGCTAGCCTACTCGCCTAACTACATCGACCAACCGCGAGGCTCGGGTTCGATTCCCGACGGGGGCAGGCATTTGTGTGATGAACATTTAGACGTCTGCATTTCCGGGTCTGGGTGTTTATTAAATTTATTCTGGTATCTATTTAAGTATTTCTATGTATTAGTATCGTTGACTAACACCCATAACACAAGCACATAATTTGCTTACTTTGGGGTTAGGTTCAATTTGTGTGATTTGTCCAGAGGTATTAATATTATTATTGTTGGAAAAAACTCTGCCAAATATACTCCTTGAACACAAAACATAGAGTATGGTATAATACAGGTATGTAAGGATAGTGATTTTTGCAGAAAAACTACAAAAAACTGACTCTAATTTCATTACTACGTATATATACTTTAATAAAAATATGCATTATTAAAAAAAGCTATTTATTTTCCAGTGTTGGTCAGGGCTCCCTTGCAGAACAGACCATCTGCCTTCCTGGCATGCAGCTCGGAACAGGCGAGTAAAGGCTTACCGTCACTAGCACCGTGACATCCTACTTGGTGGTGGAGTTTCGCAGCGATTTTCCCAAATTGGTACCACCGCCTTGCCTATTTCTGCCACCATAACATAAATAAATAAATATTAATATCTAAACATGTAAATAATCAAAAATAATAACAAGGAAAATAGGTATATGTATTTTCATTTTTCTTATAAAAATAACAGTGCTCGGGATTGGATATGTGCCCGGTTGACGATCAGCTTGCCACCATTCACAATGTGGGACTAGTGTCTTCGGCTAATCGTGGGTGCACTGGTTGTGCCTCTGGCTACCCATTCGGGGATGTGGACGTGAAAATACTTTTTTTCCTTTAATATAATACTTCAAATAAATATATACTTCATAATATACCTACTTCATAATAATATTCACAAAATATAGACAAGTACAGTGCACCTAAAATATAGATATGAAATTGAATTTAAAATACCGACGTAAAACATTTAAATTAGGAATTTAAAACAGATACAAGTTTTTGGAAAATTGTGTTTAATTAGTAATAGGAGAAGTAAATAGTAAAAATATGTTCTGTAAAATAATGTAATTAATTATACGAGTATGTTTAAAAAAAATATTACAATAGAAATATAATGTAAGTAAAGTAAGTAACAAAAATATGATATTGTGTAAAGTGTAAATAAAAAAAGTATAATAATTATTTACCCTAATATAAGACACATCAAGATTAGGTAGAGTCCCTCTGTAACGAAAGAAATATTGATCTAAGCTAGAATAATAAAGTATGCAGAAACCAGTTCGAGTAGTTAAAATAATCGAGCTTGAATGAATGAAGTTCATAAGAACTGAGAAAGACGTCCAACCATTGAAAAACATTGAACGAAGTGTATTTTACTTTTTCATTTTTCTTTCAACAATGGACTAACGATCTGTTCTTGTCGAGTTAGTAGAAATTCATAAGTATGTTTCCTACTGAAAGTGCTAATTATATAGAGCAGTACTTACCGCTCAGACATATATTTCATACCTCTGGCTCATACTATACATACGAGCGGGTATTAATAGAGCATACAACAATAATACTTGTTTGCGTAAGTTAAATGTTTTAAATTATGTCTGAGTGGTAAGTAGGTACTGTTATATATAATTAACACTTCCAGAAGGAAATATACTTATTAAATTTCTACTAACTCAACAAGAACAGCTCGTTGGTCCATCGTTGAAAGAAGAATAAAGAAGTAAAATACACTTTGTTCAATAGGGTAAATAAAATAAAACCTTTCGTTTTAAGAGAATTGTAAAATGTTACTTAAGGGTCTTTTTTCGATTCTGTGAAGTGACAGTATTCCAATTCATATAAAGCCGCAAACTTTACGATTCCCATAAAATTTGCAAAAATGAACTGAAAGCAAATCGTTTTCTGGATCACCCGATAAGTGGCTATTTTTTCATTTGTTGATTCATTCATATTATGTTCATAGGTACTTAGATTATTTTAATGCTCGAAAGGTTACACCTATACGGTTCAATACCTATTTTGATTCATTGGAAGTGGCCGTTTTAGTCCTGATGGTCCCATTTCAGTTCATATTAAGCCACCAACTTTACAGTTCTTATAAAAAACTTGCAAGCTGAGGATTTGGTAAAAATGAATTGAAATCGAATCATATTCTGAGTCACCCGATAAGTGGCCATTTTAGGAGTTATGTTAACCATATTAGGTTCATACCTAACATAAATGTATAATACCTAAAAGTGGCCGTTTTAAATTTAAACCTGCTGGTCGCAAGCATCTGTGTATAAAGGCAAACCTTAGCAAGAAAGGACAAGATCTTAGCTAATAATTGACAGTAAATTGCTAAAATAAGAATGATAAAGCTTTATGCCAATTCACAGTTACCGTCTTTAGGGGCTTCATAATACACATATTAGGTAATACACAGTTTTCATTGTTGTAGATTTTTTAATATTATGATTGTTTATCACATTTTTTACATTTCTTCACTTAAGTAATATTGTTCATTTTCACTGTTAAACCAATTTTCTACATTTCTTTACCTGCAAGATCATATTATTAAATACGTGTAGGTATCTAGGTATATATGAAATTGAGTATTTTTTTCTTAATTGCGTATGTACCTATGTACAAATCTGCAGTATCATAGTATTTATTAGCTACAAACAAGCAAAGACCTTACTCTTACTCTAAGTTAAAGTTTGTATGCTTAACATCGGAACCGTAAGCTTATACTTATCATCAAGGATTTCTTCATCAATCCGACTGATTGTGGTCGTAAAATATGTCAGTCACACATAACTTTGCTTGTTGTGTTTTTGTTTCGCCAACGCGTTACTCTCTACCTACCTAGTAAGGGGTTTGGTTTGAAGATAATATATGACAATTGACGACTCGTCGTTATATACCTGACGTATAGAGCCGTAACACAAGTTATATAAGTGGCAAGCCTATCGCCAACCGGGCACATATCCAATCCCGGGCAACATTATTTTGATAAGTTTCTATTTTTTTTTGCCCGACCCGAGAATCGAACATGGGACCTCAACAAGTCAAGTCCGATGTCGGACCACTAGACCACAGAGTTTGTTAAATATTAGGTTCGTCTTTTTTTTATGAATCATTCATTCGTTTCGTTTTTTTAGGAATCAAAATTATATTATATTTAAATGCGTATTTCAAAGATCAATATTATGTTTAAATTAAATCTGGACTTTGATATAACCCCGGACTTCCTATTTTTAAAACAAGCTGATATTTAGGGAAACTTTTAAAACGATTTCTTAGTATTTAAATGTTACAATCTTACCGCACAGCCGCCGCCTGCTTATTATGTACATATATTACACACATGGATGGCGGTAATACGCATAAAAGGCTAATAAAAATATTATGACGTGTGTCAGAATTTGTTTACCATTCTTCCTGTTGAATCAGAAATAAAGATTTATTGCCGAACTACTAAAAAATACACGCCTGTTTACTAAACGGCCTAATATTGACATCCAAATATACAGGTAACACTAGCGGCCTGGTTAGTTTTAGAGATTTAAGCATACAATGGGACATAGGGACAGAGGAAGCGACTTTGTTTTATATTACTATCTGACCCGGCAGACGTTGTTCTGCTATATTTGTAATGTGATTATTTTAAAAAAATGCGGTGAGTCACCCTTATCACTTAGGGATATGAATAAATAGATGTTGACCGATTCTCAGACCTATTCAACATGCTCACAAAATTTCATGAGAATCGGTTAAGCCGTTTGGGAAGAGTTCAATCACGACACGAGAATTTATATATTAGACTAGCTGACCCGGCAGACGTTGTTCTGCTACTTTTTGTGTGATTTTAGTAAACTAATTTTAGTAATTTTTAGTAATTTTAGTAATTTTTTTATGTGATTTTAGTGGGGTGATTCAACCTTTAAGGGGTATGAAAAATAGAAGTTGGCCGATTCTCAGACCTACTCAATGTGATCACAAAATTTCACAATAATCGGTCGAGCAGTTTCGGAGGAATTGAACATGTGGATGACGTAGCCGCATCTAGTTTGGCTGAAAAACCCGTCTTCAACCAGGATTTTTTTTGGGGATAGTTCACACGAGCCTCCTGATGGTAAGAGCCAACAGTGGCGCAGATATAGACACCGTATAGATGCAAGTGCGTCGCTGATGGTTACCCTGAACTGGAGTTGTTAGGGCTATTATGCAAGTGTACCGTAGGGTATCCAGACCGGAACATGACCGAGTGATTATGGCGGCAGGAATAGGTATGGCGATGGATCCCTACCCGTCACATTGCTGCACAGCACTTTACAGCCGTGGTCTTGTTAGTGATGATCTAGAGTTTAACCAGTACCTACCTGCCCCCATTGAGATGCCTGGCAGAGAGGCGGTCTATTCTACTTAAAAGACCAGGACTAATACGGGAAAAGACACTTCTTTCCATGTCGTATATAAATTGTATACTTTATTTAACTTATTTATAGAAAGCGAATTATATGCTTGTGTTAAGTGTGTTTGTCACGTTCTAGTACTTAAACAGATAACAGAATAAATTTGATAAAAATCCAGACCCGGAAATGCACACATCTAAATGTTCATCACACAAATGCCTGCCTCCGTCGGGAATCGAAACCGATCTTGCGGTTGGTTGGTGTAGCGTACACACTAGCCACTCGACCGACGAGGCGATTTATTGTGCATGTTAATAATTTCTCCGTCTTTCCTAAGGAATTTTAAACACTTCATATTTCCACCAAGTCTGGACCTAGTTATGAATCCTAGTGAAATCGAGGAAAATACTCAATTATTGTCTACTTAAGCTCGGTTCATAAAATGTTCTACTTAACAGTAGATAACGAATGACCGTAGTTAGATTTTTTACTATGCGTACAAAAAACTATTTGTAAGCAAAACGACTTGTTTCTTGAATATAGGAAACGGGCATTAAACAACATCATTATTACTGCGCTTTAATTAGGTATTAAGATTCTGGTAATTCCCCCCGTGTTGGTCTGGGCTCCTTTGTAGAATAGACCATCTGCCTTCCTGTGCCAGGCAGCTCGTAAAAGGCGAGCATAGGCTTGCCGTCACTAACACCGCGACATCTGACTAGGTGGTAGAGTTTCGCAGCGACTCACCCGGATTGGTACCACCGCCTTACCTATTCCTGCCGCCATAACGTCATGACGTGTTCCGGTTCGGAGGGTAAGGTAGCCGGTAAACTTACTTTTGCTCGAGGCCTAACATCCCGGCTTGTGGTTGGCAACGCACCATTACCACCTTTGGTGTCTCTAGGCGGCGGGAATTGTCATAAAAAAAAATTCCTCAAACCCTGACTGTGGAAAGGAAAAATACTTATTTATTTGCAGAATATGTAGACATCTATATGCTAACAAGATACAAAAACATTTAGTTATTCCAATATATTCTACTACATTATGGTGTGCAGATATTTTAATATTTATACAAATAATTCATTTAAATATTCTAATAAATTTTAATTATTTAAATCTATGTTAAATATTTAAATCAATTAGTCATTTATATTTATGACAAGTGTTTTTTAAAAGTGTCTTAATTCGTTATATTAACAATTTTAAATTATTTATATATATTCCTCGATATATTATTATAAATTACTAACGTTTCCAAATGCAGCCAGTCAAAAAAAAAGAAACAGCAAAAGAAACGACAAAAGCAATGGCAAAAGAAACTCCGCGGAAACCAGGAAAAGCTACCTTGAACTGCATCGTTTAATCTAGCACTGCTGCTGCTGCAATTGCACATCTAGCTAGTCAGGAGAAGAAAAGGCGGAAAAAACTCTTCAGCAACTCATAACGATAATGATCAGTTGGATGGATGTTCCAGATTTAGATATGTCCGGTTTCTATATTCAAGATTTTTTGTTTTATTCGTTTTGATTACGAATTGTAGTATCTCGTACGATTAATAGCCGGTTCCTATCATCAACGAAACGTAATCCTTAAGGGGCCATATACGCTAAAATATGTCAGCAGTATAATTTTTTTTTCATACAAACCAATCATGGATCTTGGTGACAAAAATACACAAGATTAACATGAATATGCTTTATAAGACTAGTGTTTCCAAAACACGATTCATTTCACTTTGCTAGATAGAAAAAAATCAAAAAGTTAACCCTTTTTTGAAAGCAAAACCCAACTGTCTACTTCAATTATGAAAATATCGACACCAGATTTAACATAAACATAGATAATATGTACTATACCTAAAAGATAAGTGTTTCAGTTTTTATACTTTTTTTCAAAATACTTTTATAGTGTCAAAAATAGTGATTTGTCGCTTAAGACGTTTTCTTTAGAGCGCAATATTTCATAGTAATCATGGTACGGGGGAGTGCGGTGATTGGCTGCTTCTGGCTGACTGAGTATGGGGCCTTAAGTCTAATCATTCGTAGTTTTTCAAAAGTGACGGAGTGTTGCTCATATTTCCACAAAAAACGGTTGTTAGCATTTTTACTAATCGTACAATTTACGATTATCTGTAATCAAAACGACTTGTTTCTTGAATATAGGAACCGGGCGTAATTAGTATATATAGGTCGCTCGTTTTCGATTGTTAAGACTAAACATTTTTTGAAAATATAAGTAACGCTTCGTTATTTTAGAGTAAACTACGAATGGTTAAACTTATGGATTAGGTACGTTTCGTTTGTTATAGGAACCGGGCAAATATGCGCATAGTGAGCGCACGTGTAGATACGTGACGATCGCTATACCTACATGTTAGGGCTAACAATAGTAGTAAGTAGTTTAGGCTACTCGTACGACAGCTATCAAAGAATATTATCCTTTTAGTTAGCAGGGGTTCTTAAACTTTACTTAGGCACGAACCACTTTCAGAGTTTCATAAATGCCACGGAATCTATCATATTTTGAAGATAAAAAACAACAACAAATAATAAACTTCAGAATCTATACTTGCTATCGTCGGCACTTGCTGGAAATCCATTGTATTCACATGTTTTTTCGTAGTACTTATTCACTATACACTGTATAGTACAAAACAAAACAAAAAAACGTGTGTACAAAAAAAGATTGTAGTAAACATAACTTTAACTATAAAAAAAGGTGTGTAATAAACATCACTTTAATAATTCATAGTTGTGGACCCATATCATGGCCCCGTTTGGTGGTCTATGGACTCCATTTTAAGAAATCCTTCCTTATATGTTAAATAACTTGTTAACTGATGTAAAACTAACAGAAGTGAGGAAGTTAAATAAGAATGAAAAATATCTTTATTTTACCGATTACACTATCAACAGTTACAACAAATATCTGTTGATGTCCTCACTAGGCAAGTCTGTATCGAGGCAACCTTTATTCCTGTTTGTAACTTGATTTAACTGAAACCTAGTTCACAGAACAGTTTACTTACTACAAAACATATATTGTATTGTACATAAAATCAAAAGAAAAATATTCTAAAGAAGCTACATATATTAATTATAATATACAAAAAAAAAGAGTGCGTAGTAAACCATTTTTAAGGATTCTTTGCCTGCGGTGTCGCGTGGATTTCGCATTATACTTTTCTAATTCGTGCCGATAGATTTTCAATATGACTAGTAAATTTCAGATTTGCATCAACGTCGACGCCCAGGTATTTAAAGTCAGATTTGCGAGTTAATAATTCACAAGAACAATTTGGAGTTTCATCGTACTCGTGTATTTAAATATTGGTAGGATCTATTGGAGCTGAAGCAGCAGTTTTATGAAAACAAATGTACTTTGTTTTACTGGTATTAAGTATTAACAGATTTTGCCTTAGCCATCTAGATATAATAGTCATGCCCAGCTCTGCTTTGATGCATACCTTAGACCATGTTGTATCACGAAAGATTACCACTGTGTCATCAGCGTTACACAAGATTTCAGCATTTTTCATTGAAACCTCATGGATATCATTAATGTACAAAATAAATAATGTGGGACCCAAGATGCTACCTTGTGGTGCTCCAAAATAAATATTTTGCAAACCACTAATAGTTTGACCAATCTTAACACACTGTTTTCAGTCCGTTAGGTAGCTATTGAACCAGTTCAATGCAACTCCGCGATTGCCCATGCCTTCTAGTTTGTTCAGAAGTATAGGAACTGAGACCGTATCGAAGGCTTTTGCTAGGTCTAGAAAGACACCAATAGAATAGAACATAAGACAAGACGTTTCCGTCTGCAACAGTTACAGCAACTATTACTAGGTGGTAGAGTTTCGCAGCGACTCGCCCGAATTGGTACCACCGCCTTACCTATTCCTGCCGCCATAACGTCATGACGTGTTTCAGTTCGGAGGGTAAGGTAGCCGGTAAACTTACTTTTGCTCGAGGCCTGACATCCCAGCCTCAGGTTGGCAACGCACCATTACCACTTTTGGTGTCTCTAGGCAGCGTCACTTTCTTACCATCAGGAAATCCGTCTGCTTGTTTGGCTATCATTTTTCATTATCATAAAAAACAGAGAAGAACATTCTTAACCCCCGCGAAAAAGAGTGGTATTTTAAGTTTGAAAAATCTCTGTATTTGAATACCTATTAAGTTGGTTTAATATTCAAAGATCTCATTGTACGTATATCTCATAACTTTTGAACAGATGGATCGATTTCAATGCGAATTTGTATGTTTTCAAGCTGACGTGACGCTAAGCGACACTACAAGTTTATTTAATAGGGATTTATTGAACATTTTTAACTTTAATGTCCACATTTTTGAGTTTGCTCTATTTCATACCCTAGTAAGTAAGTATATTCACAACCATATTCCTAAAGGGGCAGGCAGAGGCCCAACCAGGGCACCCACGACTAGCCAAAGACTATAAGTCCCACAATGTGATAGGTGGCAAGCCTGACGCCAACCGGGCATATCCGATCTCGAGCAGCGTTAATTTTATTAGAAAATTGAAAATATGTCTGGTAATGGTAGTTATTGATTTTAGACAGTGTCAACAAATAACAAATAATTTTGCAATGAAAATTGGTAGGGATAGTTGTTGTAAATGAGAATATTGTTTTATTATAAAAGCTCTGTAAATAGAAAGCTATTTTCAGAACACAGGAGTCTATATATAGGGAGCGTAGTGACCTGTTCATACGACCTTATTCTTAGTATTCTTGTGTAGACATAATTCTCTATGACTGTGTAAAATGTTTATATATATAATTCTTCTATGAGTGTGTATGTCACTGAACTCCTTCTAGACGGCTGGACCGATGTCGATGAAACTTTTTGTATGTGTTCTAGGGAATTCGAGAATGGTTTAGATTCACAATTTGGTAAACTGGAAAATATTTTTTTAATTATTTTTTTTATGATAAGTAGTTGTTTATTAGAATGTTTCACATCGGATCCGACAGACTGCGCTACTGTCTAAGCATTAATGTCAAGCGATACGAAGTTTGCTGGGTCAGCTAGTGGATGGAGTATTTAATCGGATTTGTGTCATTTTAATGACATAAATCCGATTCCCATTTCTAACTTGCATGATATTGAGATGCAAATGTAAACCATCAGGGACAGAATGCGTGCTGGTCAAACCAAGTGTGAAAGTGTATTTATTTGTTTGTTTGTCATTCTTTCATGTCGCAAGTGAATGCACAGCATTTTCTTTGAGCCCACTAGGATTACAGCTACAAGTGCCACTTGCATTGACAACATATTTACAAATACGACACCTGTTAATAAATCAATTGTTAAAGAAATAGATTCAGATCACTGTGGGCTATTAGTCGAATTGCCACGAAGCATACAAAAAGCTCAAAGAAAAGATATTATTTTTGTTCCTGTTAATTCTAATCGTTTAAAAAGATTTGAGACAGTGTTAATAGAAGAATTACCAAAGTTGCCGTATCATGATGATCCAAACCTTTTATATGAATCATTATTTACATTAATAGAAACCGTTCATCATCAGACTTTTACGCCTAAAAAAAAGACAGTAAATAGTAAACACAGATCTTTTAGTGAATGGGCAACATTGGGTATTCACAAAAGTAGAAAAAGGTTATATGAGTTATATTATGAAAAAACTTTCAATCACAGCATTGTATTTAAAGAATATGTAAAAAAATATTCCAAAATTTTTAAACAAACTTGTAAGATTGCGAAATCTAGGTATCTAAAAAGTATTGTTAAAAATTCAACAAATAAAATAAAAGCTACTTGGAATATTATTAATTGTGAAACGGGAAGAAATAGAATTTTTAATAATGAATACCACTTGATAATTGAAGATTTGGACATTGAAGAAGATTTAAATGTAGCCACAGAGTTTGAAAAATTCTTCAGCGGCATTGCAGCGGAAACTACTAAAGCTCTCACCTCATCCCCTAGTGCTGCAGAATCATTGCTGAAGCAATATGTTGATGACTGTAAAATTAGTTTTGAATTTTCTTTTGTTGATGCATCAGAGATAATAAAAGTCTTTAAATCATTAAAAATAAAAATACGTTAGACTTATGGGGACATTCTCTTAAAATTATTGCTTCAGTGATAAATGTTATTGCTCCATATTTAGCTGTAATATTTAACTGTTGTGTTTCAAATGGAGTATTTCCTGATCTAATGAAACTTAGTAAAGTTATACCTATATTTAAATCTGGAAGTTCTTCTGATCCCTCCAACTACCGACCTATTTCCGTTCTGCCTACCCTGAGTAAAATATTCGAAAAAGTTATATTGAATCAAATGTTACTACATTTTAACAAATTAGGATTATTCCATAATAAACAGTTTGGTTTTACAAGGGGTAGATCAACAGTCGATGCTGGTGTGGAATTATTGAAGAAAATTTATGAGTGTTGGGAGGATTCTCAAGATGCAATCGGGGTGTTTTGTGATTTGTCCAAAGCATTTGATTGCGTAAGCCACGATACGTTGGTCAGGAAACTGCGCCATTATGGAATTAGAAATAAGGCACTCGATCTTCTGATTTCTTATTTGAACGGGAGAATTCAGAAGGTTCATATTAATGGTAAAAAATCGACTGGTGCTGCTGTCACAATGGGTGTCCCCCAGGGCTCTATTCTTGGACCATTTTTGTTCCTTGTATATATTAATGACTTACCTTACTACGTAAGAGACAATCACGAAATTGTATTGTTCGCGGATGACACTTCACTTATATTTAAAGTGAAAAGACAACTGGGTAAGTATGACGAAACGAACAATGCGATTTCAAAAGTTGTACACTGGTTCAATGTAAATAATCTTTTTTTGAATGAAAAAAAAACTAATTGTATTAAATTTTCAATGCCAAATGTGAGGCAAGTAGATACCAACGTACAACTTAATGGGAACAAGCTGGACCTTGTAGATTCTACTACGTTTTTAGGAATAACAATTGATAAGAAATTGCAATGGGGCCCACACATTGATAAACTTGCAATTAGATTAAGCTCAGCAGCGTATGCTGTTAAAAAAATGAGACAATTGACTGATGTTGAAACCGCTAGGATGGTTTATTTTAGTTATTTTCACAGCATCATGTCGTATGGAATTCTTCTCTGGGGGAGTTCTGCCGAAGTCAATATTATATTTATTTTACAAAAGAGAGCCATAAGGGCAATTTATAACCTAGGTCCAAGAGTTTCCCTGAGAGAAAAAATCAAAGAAATCAAAATTCTAACTGTAGCATCCCAGTACATCTTTGAAAATTTAATGTACGTTCACAGAAATTCAAGTTCATTTAAAAAAAAATTGTGATATACACTGTGTCAATACTAGGAATAAAAATAATCTTGCTGTGCATGTGTCTCGTCTCCACAGAGTAAGCAATTCTTTCATGGGCCTATGTATACAGTTCTACAATAAACTTCCCACTTATATGAAAGAACTTCCAATTAATAAATTTAAGAAATGTGTTAAATGTAAATTAAATCAAAAAGGTTATTATAACATTGCTGAATATTTAACAGATAAGATTGCTTGGGATTAGTTGCTCCTCATGCCAATCTCTTATAAAATATATTGTATCATTACATAAATTATTGTAAATCAATTTAAAAATAAGAAAAAAAAGACAAGCCCGCTGAGTTTCTTGCCGGATCTTCTCAGTGTGCGGCCGCGTTCCGATCCGGTGGTAGATTTATTATTATATAGACCCGTCACAAGTGCCTTTATGTGAAATAAAGATGATTTATTATTATTATTATTATAATGAAGATTTGGTTAAACGTGAAGATAGGAGGCTGCGTCACTCAGCCTCCTATCTCTCTCTCAGTGTTAAAAAATGACATCCAATTCCCATTTTCTATTTTGCATGAAATCGAGCTTCAAGAGTAACCTTAGGATGGAAAGGAGAGTATATTGTCCTTGATGTATGGAATATTGGAAATTGAACACAATACTGGTGAATCATTAACATTTATGTAGGTAATAGTTTGATCGCCGCTGTGGTCTAGCGGTCCGGGTGTTGGACTTGACTGCATGAGGTCCCGGGTTCGAATCCCGGGTCGACCAACAAAAATAAAATTGGATTTTTACAATTTTCTCATAAAAAAATGTTGGTCGGGATTGGAAATGTGCCCGGTTGGCGATAGGCTTGTCACCTATCATATTGTGGGACTTAGTGTCTTCGGCTAGTCGTGGGTGCCCTGGTTGTGCCTCTGCCTACCTCTTCGGGGATATGGGCGTGAAGATACTTTTTTTTAATTAATAGTAAACAATAAATTACTTGATCGGATTCGTTGAATTCATTTATAACTAAATGTTACTAATTAGTAATTAGTACTGTGTTCATACGTGCCTAAATTGATACCTATATACGATTCCAATTTCCAATTCGCATAATATCGAAATTCAAGCATAACCCTGCACATCTATCGATGAAACATCGCACTGCATATTATTAACGACATTGATGTCCCGCCATAGAATTCTAAATAGAGATCGCAAAAAATCCCAAACAGTAATACCTATAGGAGTTTGTGGTTTGCGGTACAGCATACAAATGACTTATTACATATTATTAGTTTAGATGTTATTAATGCAGCGTGGGTGGGCGACATTAGCCTTCACATAAGGCCTCCTCTATACGTAGACAGATTCGTCTGCAGATGTTGGCGGACGCATCCGCCAATGAATCTCTGCCAGCAGTCCACAAGTCTGTATGCCGATCAATCTGTGGTTTTCGTCAGACGCAACACGCAAAATGGATATAGAAACCGTAACTGCTGCAGCTATTTGTATATTTCAGCTATTTAGGATGTTTACTTGTTATTGTCGGCACTTGGTGGAATTCCATTGTATACACACTTTTTTGTAGTTAACGCTTGTACTTATTCACTATACACTTTACTGAATACTTTTCGTTGCTCTACAGCCAACCGTTTTCACTTTTTATAGCATCATCAGGGCTTTAAAACTAAAGATAATAAAACTATTTTAGTTTAACGTATTTTTACTTCGCTGCAAAAAGTGAAACCGGTTGACTGTAGAGCAACGAAAAGTATTAAATAGAGTGTGTCTGTCTCTGTGGTTTAGCGGTTCAGTTGTTGGACTTGACTGCATGAGGTCCGGTTTCGAATTCCGGGTCAGGCAAAAAAAAGAAAATTAGAGTTTTCAAATTCTTAAAAAAAAATTTGCTCAGGATATGATGTGTGCACGGTTGGCCTATCGCCTGTCATTTACTACAAAAAGTGTGTTTAGCTATTTACTTTATACCTACAAGTATCATTTAAGCGCCCGCCGATGCCATCTGCAAATAAATCAGTCTACGTGTAGAGGAGGCATTAAGGTGTCAGCTCGCAGGATGTGCATGTAGTCTGAGAAGTTATTTTAGTCTCATATTAAACGACACGAGTCAGCAATCTAAGGTAAGCAAATTAAAATATATCTACAGCAAAATGTTGATAGTGAAAACTATCCTAAGACAGGTTTATCAAAACTTTCCTTGCCTTCTTATTCGAAAGATGATAGCAGTGAACACTGATAAATTTGCGGCAACAGTAGGGTTACACTTCAAAATCGGATATGCCATTTTAGATCTTGAATAAAATACTATCGATTAATTAACATTTAATTAGTAATAAACTATTTCATAGGACACGTTGATTTTTTTGGAATTAATTGTTTACTAATTCACAAGGGTATTCAAGAGTACTTTACCTATAATATACTCGAATCCAATTTCCAAAATTGAGGTCCACGTACCCCTACAATTGCCAAGTAAAAACTGTTATTTCTCATTATTTAACAAAAATATGTTAGCAACAAAACTCCTATCTCTTACTGTACTCCTATAATATCATAAATGCGGTATTTTGTTACATTTCTGTGACAACAGTAAAAATGGCACAAATCCGATTCCAATTTCTAATTTTGCATGAAAACTAACCTTACTGGTCACAGTGGTGGGTGTTAAGAAAGTTAACAATGTCACATCTTTTGTATCTACATATGACACGTTGGGCCAGAGGCGGCGTAAGGCATGGGTGACGTGGGCCACAGCTTCGAATGGGCCTCGCGCCACGGATATTTGTGTGTTTCTTAAAGATATTTGATAATTTTGATCCCGGAATGTAGTCGCCCATATCAGATGTTCAGCGTCATGATACAATTCAAAACGGCCCTATGTAACAATAAAATGAAGATTATCCCAAAGTTGATAACCATAGCCATTTATACATTTTTTTTGCTCTAAAAATTTAACATTACAAAGTCGCTTAGTTTTTTCCAATTCCTGTATCGTGTTTTCTATGTAAACGTCATGGAAATTCACAAACTCTGAAGCTACACGGAGAATGCTGTGACTGGAAACATTTAAGCGGTATTAAACAAAGACATGAGAATCCCAAAAACATATGACATTTATGTTCCAACGGATACTAATAGAGAAAGTCATAAAACACGAAAAAATAATAGACAAAGAATACGAAAGCTATTTTTAAAATATGTCTTTATTCGCGACCAGAGGGCCTCACAAAATGAATCTTGCCCACATTAATTTACGATCTTGCACCGCCACTGCGTTGGACACCACGGACTCACCTAGATTGCTGTTGTCTATTATCATAAAGAGAAGTCAATAAGTCAATAATATAATCTGTTTAAATTATAAATATTGTTAAGTTTATTTTATGATGTAGGTAATTATTTGTATGTGGATAACTTTATTTAGGTAAGTAACATTGACGTGTTTTAAGAGTAAGATGCCTTACCTACGAAATAAAAATAATTTGAATTTGAAAGCAATCAGCTTATTCGCATTATGTTACATAAATATGGAATCATAAAAAAATTGCCAATGACCAATAAAATGACTGCAATATTCGCTAATCAATTGAGTGACATTTGCGTCTCGGTACTTTATGGGAAAAATTTGATGGCGTTGACATCGACGATCGTTTTGGGGAATCGTTTACGTCCCGCAGCGTCCTGCGTCAGAGGGTGTGTCGCGAATGTCAATGAGTGGACAAAATTGGATTAATGCAATTTCAACAACAATTGCAATACTCACATCGCAAAACTTGCGTCACGGCTATAAATGGCGACATATCTACAAATTATGAGGACATGTCCTTTGTGTATCATATTGTTTACATACATATCTTCACGCCAAGTCCCTTACGGCAGAGAGTATCGAGTGCTAGAGCTCCCGATCCTGACAAATCTGTCTGGCTTCCTTCACATTCATTGCCCTTTTCATACAAATATGCCGGTTTCGGAGAATCTTGACTCTCGGATAATACCCGAGTGATCTGATATTGGAATATCTACAATTTACGAGTACCTACATGTCCTTTGTGTAGGTATCATATTGTTTACATACATATCTTCACGCCAAGTCCCTTACGGCAGAGAGTATCGAGTGCCAGACCTCCCGATCCTGACAAACCTGTCTGGCTTCCTTCACATTCATTGCCCTTTTCGTACAAATATGCCGGTTTCGGAGACTCTTGACTCTCGGATAATATCCGAGTGACCTGATCGTGGAATGTCAACCTTGGTCTCCCCGGGTACCTACATCCATTCACATTCGCATTGTATATTGCTTTATGAATCTTTCACCTGTCATTCTTTCCATATGACCGAACCAGCGAAGCATGACCTTTCGCATTTTAACACCAACACTTTCTTATTCTTATCTACTCTTATACTTCTATCCTACTCTTTCTCATCATGTTTAACTTCAAGCAACTATTCTAAAATGCAATTTATACGTATATAATGTGTTTCTCGTCAGAATTCTGTGACGATAGGGCCGGGCTAATACCTCTATTACATTTATTCAAATCACCCTGGTATCTTTGTATATTTGATATTTTCCATTTAAAAATATGAACACCCTGGTATCAATACCACTTCGTGTTGATTTGGATTTTCAAGCAGATTGTAAATTAGACGATTTGCTTCCACTACAAGAAATTAAACTAATAATTTTGATGTACCAACGAAAAAGCCAATTCTTCTTTACTACATATTATTATTGTCATCGTTATAGATTAAGAAATTTAAAATAAGTACTACATTAATAGCTAAAAATTACATTATAAATTTAGCTGAAATAAAGAGTAGAGTAGAGTAGAAAAGAATTGAATGATTAAGAATCCTACTAATATTAAAAACGTGAAAGTTTGTATGTTCGTTTGTTTGTTACTCCTTCACGTAGAAACTACTAAACCGATTTCATGAAATTTGACACCCACATAGACGGTAACTTGGAAAAAATGTTCCTGTGGGACCATTAACCATGTGGACAATGCCGCGTGCAACAGCTAATATAAAGCATTAGGTGCTAGCTTTTTTTAATTGTAAGTAATTGTTCGCTCGTAATCGGCGAACGTAGGTTAAATGGGTTTTATCAGTAAGACCACTGATAATAGATTAATGTGTAGAAAAAAAAACAATGCTGAGACCTAGGCCATTAAGTCGCTTTCATAAGTGGATATTTAGCATTATGGAAATAATATTGCACTAAGAGCCCGTGGTAGGGCCCTATTAAACCATGGTTTTATTCGCATACTTATGCCATGAAATTTGTTATAATACACGTACAAGCCTCAGATTAACAAAAAAATATTTCACGCCCATATAGAGGTAGGCAGAGGCACAACCAGGGCACTCACGACTAGCCGAAAACACTAAGTCCCACAACGTGATAGGTGGCAAGCCTATCGCCAACATGGGCACATATCCAATCCCGGGCAACATTTTTTTATTACAAATTGGTAAAACCAAATTTTTTTTCTTGCCCGACCCGGCATTCAAACCCGTTACCTCATGCAGTCAAGTCCAACGCCTAAAATGTAATGAATGTAAAAAAAAGGTTTAAATATTAAAATATTTTCACACCACAAAATGGCAGAACATGTTGCAATGATAAAAAAAATTATGACATTTTTTATAAATATATTCTAGAAATATATATTTTTCATTTATTTATAATTGGAAATAATAAATCCCCGTGTTGGTCCGGGCTCCTTTATAGAATAGACCTTGCCAGGCGGCTCGTAAAAAGGGAGCATAGGCTTACCATCACTAACACTGTGACATCCGACTAGGCGGTAGTTTGACAGTGACTCGCCCGGATTGGTACCGCCGCCTTACCTATTCCTGCCGCCATAACGTCATGACGTGTTCCGGTTCGGAGGGTAAGGTAGCCGGTAAACTTACTTTTGCTCAAGGCTTAACTTCCCGACCTCTGGTTGGCAATGCACTATTACCACCGTTCGCGTTGATGTCTCTAGGCGGCGTGAATTTCTTACCAACAGTCCGTCTGCTTGTTTGCCTTTCTATAAAATAAAAAAAATATATACGGAAATGGGTTTGCTTGTTGGTATTGCACTTTAAAACCCGGAACCAGGAAATGAAGCAATTTAAAAATTATTTCTATGTATTTTGTCATTGACTAAATGTTAGATGGAGCTTGTGGATTCCTCGTGTATATTTCAATAACATGATCACAGTGTTAAGCAAGGAAGTAATGGTTTCTAAATATTTGGGTCCACAAACAGCTATTAACTTGTTTGTAGCTGCCATACAAATGAAAACAATAAATAAATACATAGGCAGTCAGTTTATTACACGAGCTCCCAAATGTTGTTTGCTTTTATTTTTGACACATTTTCCTTTTCACAAGTCATAACCAGTTTAAGATTACTATATGACTACTTTAGATCAGTTGCTAGGCAACCACTATTATTTTTTAATATTAAGCAAAAATATCTTAGCAGCAAAACTCCAGTAGACCTATCTTTACTTGTAGACAGGTTATTGAAAATCGCCGTCAGAGAATCCTTACTGTCCCTGTAATCCATACTAATGCGAAAGTCTGTCTTTCGCTCTTTTACCGTTAATTCGCTGAACCAATTTTGAAGAAATTTTGCATACATATGACTATTGATCCGTATTTGAATTTCAGCTATTTTCAATTCAATCAAGGTTGTAGGAAATGTATGAAAATCGTAAATTCTCTACTCTGAAAAAGTCGCCGGCAAACCTAGTTTCTATTCACAATACTATTGAATCGGGTTTCCAGGCGTGAAGATACTTTGTTTTAAAGTATTAGCTCTCCAGCCAGGTAATCTACATCTCCAACAAAGTTTTTTTTTGTCGTTTGATTCCAAGATTTTATATGAATTATTTTGTAGATACTATACCTATTGAAATATAACAAATGAAATAATATCTTCACGCGCATATCCCCCAAAGGAGTAGGTACCAGGGCACCCACGACTAGCCGAAGACACTTAGTCCCACAATGTGTTAGGTGGCAAGCCTATCGCCAACCGGGCACATATCCAATCCTGAGCAACATTTTTTTTATTTGAAAATATCACATTTTCTTTTTGTTGCGCGACCCGGGATTCGAACCCGGGACCTCATGAAGTCAGTCCAACACTGGGACCGCTAGACAACAGAGGCGATTGATAATAAAAAATAATGACTGTATGAGTCTTCATCATTTACCGTCTCCAAAAAAAAGGTTATTAATTTGTTTTTTTTTATGATATTGGAAGGCAAACAAGCAGACGGATTTCCTGATGGTAAGAAATTCACGCCGCCTAGGGACACCAAAGATGGTAATGGTGCGTTGCCAACCTGAGGTCAGGATGTTTGGCCTCGAGCAAAAGTAAGTTTATCGGCTACCTTACCCTCCGAACCGGAACACGTCATGACGTTATGGCGGCAGGAATAGGTAAGGCGGTGGTACCAATCCGGGCGAGTCGTTGCTAAACTCTACCACCTAGTAAATATTGTAGATATGTTTTTGCACATACTTATCATCACGCCATTTTAAGTTCAAGGGAACAGTTTGAGCGGATCTCTCGGAAAGTATTAAAGCGTGGGTTTTGAGTCAGGGTGCTAGACTCGCTTTGCATAATTCTGTGCTTAAGCCAACGAAACTTAACTATATAAACGAGGTAGGGTAACTGTGATCGAATTAGAACGCTACTGAAACTCCGTGGTGAAACAAAACGCCCTTTGACTGCATTTGCAACAGTGAGACCCGTGAAAGAGTAGGATTGAAAGAAAGTGTTTTGGTGTAAATATGAAAATGTTTTGTTGGTTCGTTTAAGTGGAAAGAATGGCAGACGAAAAATTGACAAAACAGACATGCAATGAGTATGTGGGTGGATGTAAACATCCAGGAAGACCAAGGTTAACATTCCGCGAACAAATTGGGGTTTTATCCAGGGCGATGTCAAGCGTTTCCAAAACCGGCGTGTTTGTTTGAATGAAGAGTAATTGATGAGGAAGACATAAGACAGTTTAAGGATCATGATACTTGGCAATTGATATATTCTGCTAAAGTTGTAAGTGACTTGGCGGAGGATACCGACGGAGCGGGCCCTTTTAAATTTTTTACATTAACACTCATTCCCACTTTCTCGCTGTTCTCGCTGTTACGAATAGGAAAAACTTTATCTTACTTTTATGCTTTTTGTCAAACGTTGTTGAAATATCTTACCCATCGCTCCATTCATACTATTCCCATCAAACACTTTCTTTTCTACGTCCGTCCTCGGTATATCTTCCGTCCTTGCTAGAAGAACTAATATACAATTTCAATGTTTTTTGTAAATATATTTGTCATCTATGTCAATGTTAATGTTGTTTGTTATGTATGTTAATTCGGTGATCGGCAAGAGAACGAGAGTTACTAACAAAGACCACAGAGTCAGCAAGCTGAAGTGTCAATGGGCAGGCCACATTGCTCGCAAAACCGACAGCCGCTGGGGAAGAAAGGTTCTCAAAGGGACGTAGTGTTGATATGGTCAAAGTCTTTTTTTTGTGACATTGGAAGGCAAACAAGCAGACAGATTTCCTGATGGTAAGAAACTCCCGCCGCTTAGAGACACCAAAGGTGATAATGGTGCGTTGCCAACCAGAGGTCGGGATGTTAGGCCTCGAGCAAAAGTAAGTTTACCGGCTACCTTACCCTCCGAACCGGAACACGTCATGACGTTATGGCAGCAGGAATAGGTAAGGCGGTGGTACCATCCGGGTGAGTCGCTGCGAAACTCTACGCTACTCGCCTTTTACGAGCTGCCTGGCACAGGAAGGCAGATGGTCTATTCTACAAAGGAGCCCGGACCAACACGGGGGGTCGCTGAATAAAAGCGGCTGATGACCGTGACTTGTGGCGCTCTTTGAGGGAGGCCTATGTCCAGCAGTGGACGTCCTCCGTCTGATGATGATAATATTTGTTACGTGATAACTAGGCCACCAATGAGTAGATTTTGGCAACAACTTTTCGGTAGATTGATACAACGGAAAGAACGCCTGAAGGAAAAAAGGAGTGTTGTAAGTTTGTTGCATGTGCTGTTGTACGTGTACGTGTGCTTGCATGTGTGTGTCTCTCTGTCGGTTTGTCTGTCTGTCTTTTGAACGATTTTTTGTTTGAAAACTGACATGATGAAAACGGTTACAAGAACTGCAGGTTTTGCAAGGGATTTATTGAAAATGTTTGATTTTAATGTTTTTCTTGTATTTAGACGTAGGAAAGTTTCACTGCGCTTAAATTATTTAAATTCTTCGTTTAAGATTGCATAAACATGAACTAAAATGACAATCGAGCCCGTGATTTGTGTGAAACTGTCACGCTATCAATGTGAAGGTGCAGATTTAGACACGAACTGTTTTTTTCCCTTTTTATTAAATTTTATAAACTAAAGTTATATAATGTTACAAAACCTTCTATCCTGTTTTACTATTTACACACACACACAAACGCTGAACGCACGCGCGCACACACACACACACCTATTTTCTGACTGTATTAATACATAAACATTCAAATTAGACTATTGTATGTTACAGTATTACGAGATTTAAATAACTACTGCTGAATATAATTATTATTATTGTATTATGTTATATTATTAAATATAAACTATCTTATACTTATTCTAATATTCTAGTTTTATTTTCAGTATTCTAATTTATATCGCTAATTACAATACGAATTTATATATTAACATTTATTTAAAATGATGTTTGAATTTAAGCCATTGTACTTACTTAAAAGTAGACTAGATTTTCGTACAAACTTTCATCCCGCAAAACAGTCACTAAGGGCTTGAATTTTGGCCTATATTTGAACTCAGATCTTTACTTATATGCATATAAAATTTCATCGCAATTGGTTCGTTGGTTTGAAAATGAAAGACAGACTGAAATTCTTGCGCATTTACAATCTAATATACAAAATTCTCGTGTCACGGTGTGTGTAACTCCTCCGCAACGGCTTGACCGAATCTCATGAAATTTTGTGAGCATATTGAGTAGGTCTGAGCAACGGCCAACATCTATTTTTCATACCCCTAAGTGATGAGAGTGACGCACGCCATTTTTTTCACTAAAATCACATCAAAAATATAGCAGAACCACTACTGCTGGGTCAGCTAGTAAGTATTAGTATAGATTAAAGTTACGATTATTAAAGGTGGTGTCAAGAGTCTCCGAAACCGGCGTGTTTGTATGAAAGGGTAATGAATGTGAATTAAGTAAGACAGGTTTGTCAGGATCGTGAGGTCTGGCACTCGATACTCTCTGCCTACCCCGTAAGGGACTTGGCGTGAAGATATGTATGTATGTATGTAAAGTTACGATTTCGAGTGAACGAATACGAATTTTGATTTATTTCAGCTTGCGTCACTAATTGAAAATTCTGACGCGGATGGTCTATATTTTTAAACACGTTTTCTATTTATAAACGACAAAGGAAGATTACTTTAATGACGTCATTCTAAAATAAACCAAATTTATTTAGCGTCTCAAGGCTTCAGTGACGTAGCGCAGAGTTTTCAATCATCAGCTCTTGAGAAGGACCAACCACTAAACTTTTATGAATAGTTAGTGCGCCATCTGTGATCTTTTATCGTTATCATCAATACATTTGTTCGTGTGTGTCAAATGCATGGTAGTGTGGGTAATGTTTTATTTATTGATTTAATGTACATAATTTAAAAGCATTATTATTGAAAAATTTAGCGTTCTGCACTTCTCCTACACGTATACTATAAGTCTGCCAAATTTTATGCTTTGGCGTCGCCACAACTTTCGTAAAAAAAGGGGTCCAAAATTTTGGCATTACGTATCAACTATCAATATAATTTAAACATTCGTTCGGGCCCTTAAATAGCATAGGCCGTCTGACTTCTTATCTGGCATCTCGTAAGAGGCAAACATAGGTTGGATTGATTATTACCAACCCTGATGGAAGAGCACCAGGTAAAAGTTACCCGACTAGGGATCGCAATGCCTCCGACTAGACGTATAGAGAAGCTTGAAGACATTTGCATTATATCTATCACGCTAACTACAGGACAGCAACGCAACTATAACATTAATGGTATCTTTACACCACATTCGACTCAAAACTTGAGATTGTTGGTTTGTCCCCACAATAAATCGCCTGTGGTCTGGCAGGCCGGCGTCGGACTTAACTTCTTGAGGTAGCGGGTTTCATCCCGCGGGTCGGGGAACAAAAAAAAATATTTTCATTTCCTAATAAAAATAAGGATTGGATATGTGCCCGGTTGGTGATAGGATTGCCACCTATTGCATTGTGGGACTTCCTTTGGATATTCGTGGGTGCCCTGGTTGTGCCTCTGTGTACCGTTTCGGAGATATGGGCGTGATACTTTAAAAATAAACTCTTAACGCCTCTACACCTTTGACCTCGATGGTATCGGGCCCGCTGTAGCTTGCCACAGTCTGCGGTCACGCAGTCCTGACTTACTTAAATGCTTTAATAACGTAATTCTGAACAATGTCATCCAAACAGCACAATTAAATTAGATAATAATTGTAATTTACATCAATTAGCTGGAAATGACGTTATTGGTAAAGCAATGACCGCTAACGAGGTGGTGGATCTGAAATTATTCCGAACAAATGTGCTTACCACATTCCATCCGGCATCCGGTAGAATAAAAGAACTAGTCTATTGTTCGGAACTACAGATTGAATATGTGTGATTATCTAATGTTTCTTCACGCAAGTATCCTTGAAGAGATAGGAAGAGGTACAACGAGGGACACACAACTAACCGAAGATACTAAGTCCCACAATGTGATAGAAAGCAAGCCTAACGCCAACCGGACATATATCCAATCAAAACCTAATTTTGTATTAGAAAAAAAAACATTGATTTTTGGTTACCCAACCCGTGGATTTAATAACGTCTTACGGCCAATGTTAATAATGTATCTCAATCTAATGGATTTTAAGCAATCTAGATAGCTGCGTATCCGCCGGCCTATCCCATACCTAATTGCCATATTTATCCAGTCCACAGATATGTTACTGGCAAGCGATAACATAAAAATGGATTAAAATATCAATCTTGGATAGCGAGTTTTGGATTAGGATTGATTATTAATATTGGCCGTTAGCCTTCTTAGACTTGGAAATGTCGCTATTATAGTAAAAATCACATCTTGAAGTTGGTATCCATTTTAGTTTTATAAAGTCTTTAATATTTTTTTTCTATAAAACCATCTCCTTAACTCTTTAAACTTACAAAAAGCATAATTGTATTATTACATAACCATATAGAAACAAAGATATTTATTTCCTCAAATTAAAAAACTTTTAAACTGCCAATTTGTATAAAAGTCAATACAGTCGTTTCGGAGAAACCAGTTACACATATTATATAGGTAGGTATACTTTTTATATATAAACAGCTCTGTGGTCTGGCAGTTCAGTTGTTAAACTTGACTGCATGAGGTCCCGGGTTCGATTCCCAGGTCGGGCAACAAAAATAAAAATTGGGTTTTTCCAATTTTCTAATAAAAAAGGTTCTCGGGATTGGATATGTGCCCGGTTGGCAATGTGCTTGCCACCTATCATATTGTGGGACTTAGTATATTCGACTAGTCATGGGTGCCTAGTTGTGCCTCTGCCTACCTCTTCGAGCATATTATAATCGTGAGGATACAGTTTAACTGTAAAAAAGTAACAGACAGAGTTTCACGTTTATAATACTAACAAAACGATTAAATTTATTTCCAATGGACAGTTTTTTTTCAAAAATGTTTACTTGTTTACTGACTAGGTGGTAGAGTTTCGCAGCGACTCGCCCGGATTGGTATTACCGTCTTATCTATTCCTGCCGCCATAACGTCATAACGTGTTCCGGTTTGGCGGGTAAGGTAGCCGGTAAACTTACCTTTGCTCGAGGCCTAACATCCAGGCCTCAGGTTGGCAACGCAACATTACCACCTTAGGTGTCTCTAGGCAGCGTGAATGTCTTACGATCAGGAAATCCGTCTGCTTATTTGCCTTCCAATATCATAAAAAAAAATTGTAATTACTCCTTTATGGACAGTTACTTTACTTTTTGTAAGTACCTCAATATAACGTCGAGGGATTTGTTTATAAACGCGCTAATCAAAAGAACAAACTGTCAGTCAGATTTGATTATTTACCTAAACTAGCTCAATTTATAAAAGGGTTTAAAGGCTATTTGCTATTACGATACAAGTCACGAGTTATTGTTGTGGCAAACACTGTGGCCACTGCAGCGAACAGCCAGTAGTAGGGGAGCCCAAGTAGGGATTTGTGAAGTGAATAAAGCGCGGCAAAGTAAATAATGAAAAACCTTCTACTCTGTGATTCGTACCTTACCATACATAAATTCTTAACATAGGGTTGTATTGAGGGCAAAATTGATCCTTATTAAAACCCAAGTACATAAGTGAAGTACAGTTGACGTTAAGCCGCGGATCCACTGCAGCGCACGGAGAGGATACGCAAGTTCGTCAAGCTTCGCTTTGCAAGAAAATACATGTGATTATATCCACTGCAATCTACGGACACGCTACGCAAGAATTGACACACGTGAGTTGCTCAAATATGTGTGTACGTAGCACAACGCTGGCAACGCTATGCACGCTGTACACGCGGCACACGGAAGCGTATGACTCAAAACTGTGCTTTGCTACAGTTCTACATAAACGTGAGATTATATTCGTGTATCGCGTGTGCTGTAGTGGAAAGGTTGACCCACGTTGTCAAACCAACGAATCCATGCGCAGCGTGCCCGTGCACAGCGGTGGGCCGCGGCTTTACACTCATTAGACGATTTGATCGTGAGTTATGAAAATGAGCGAGCCCTAAAGTTGTAAAAGAGCTTCACTGTGTTTCTAGTCTGTTTTCCTGTATCACTGTTCCCCTGTCCCTCACTTTCTTACATCGTCCACACATTTGTTATAAAACAAAAGTAATAAAAAATATTTTTTTAGAATTACAATAATTCTGCATACCTATGAATGTCAGATTATCGTTAAGGCCAACTAGGACATCAAGTTAAATCATCAATATAAAAATTCGAAGTCCTCGAATATTACAAGGTCAGTTTTTTTACATTTTTCAAGACAATAATCAATATGGTCATGTCTTTTGGTCTTATATTAATCGTCAGACGAAATAGGATAAATTTTGTTTCTTTCTATTTCTACCGCTTTTTATATTTATCTGGCGAGTAGTTAGTGATAACCCATTAATTACTATTCAGATAAACATCTACCGATTATCTATGTATGTTTGGTGCGCTCTAATATTTCAAACTTAACATGAGTTCTTTTTTATTTAGGACCCAGCCTTCACAATCCAACAGATCTCCGTAACGCTTTAGAAAGAGCAAGTTTTGCATCTCGGGCTCCCCTACTATAATATTAACATGTCATAAAATTAGAAAATGTCTTATAAAATGCCCCACGAAACAAAGTACTAGGTAAATATAAGAGATTATGTAGGCTTTAATGTTTAAAAATACAAAGTAAGCACGTAGCCACGACTTACCCGCGTGTCACCTTTTCGCAAGTAACTACGCCCACTACATATGCGCAATAACCGCAATTTACATAATCCGACACAACACCTGTCAATGTTCCTATCTGTATCACGATATTAAACTAAAGAAAACGACATTATTTTTTTTATGAAATTGGAAGGCAAACAAGCAGACGGATTTCTTGACGGTAAGAAATTCACGCCGCCTAAAGACACCTAAGATGCTAATGGTGCGTTGCCAACCTTAGGCCGGGATGTTAGACCACGAGCAAAAATAAATTTTCCGGCTACCTTATCCCCCGGACCGGAAAGCGTTAAGCACTGACGTTATGGCGACAGGAATAGGTAAGGCGGTGATACCAAACCGGGCGAGTCGCTGCGTGCTCTACCACCTAGTCAGATATAACGGTGCTAGTGATAGTAAGCCTATGCTCGCCTTTTACGAGCTGCCTGGCAGGACGGCAGATGGTCTATTCTGCATAAAATCTCGAACCAACACGGGACATATTTTTGTAATTTGACTAGGTGGTAGAGTTTCGCAGCGATTTACGCGGATTGGTACCACGGACCACCGCCTTACCTATTTCTGCGGCCATAACATCATGACATGTTCCTTTTTGGAGGGTAAGGTAGCCGGTAAACTTACTTTTGCTCGAGGTCTAAAATCCCGGCCTCAGGTTAGCAACGCACCACTACCACCTTTTGTGTCTCTAGACGACGTGAAGTTCTAACCAACAGGAAAGTCGTCTGCTTGTTTGCTTTCCAATATCATTAAAAAAACTATGCTATTGCTGATAATTCAGCTTCATGTCATGATAATTTTGCATTAGCATCCATTTTGCACACAAAAATTCAGCTCAATCGGTAATGGAAAATTCAACACGCAAGTTTTCACCCGGATAAACATAATATACATATTGCAAGCTGAACAAAAGCTTTTAAAAAGCTTAAGTATCTCTGGTCGGTCAGTACGAGATATGAGCTTTCTGTATTTCTGTTTTATCAATTGTTTTTGGGTTGCCAACCTACTGCTGACAAGTCTCTTATAAAAAAAACTGTAAAACAGGAAATACTGAGAGAATCAGTGACAGGTACAGGATTACCTGTCAAGACTTAGCAGGTTAACCTAGTAAAAGTTAAATCCGGGCACATCGGTGCAGAACTCTATCGTGAGTTTTTAGAGCACGGGAGTGCTTCTACCAAGACGACTATAATATTTAGCTTTTTAAGCTTTAGTAAGAAATTTACGCCGCTTGGAGACATCAAAGGTGGTAATGATGCGTTGCCAACCTATGTCCGGGATGTTAGGTCACGAGCAAAAGTAAGTAACGGACCGGAACACGTTAAGTGCTGAAGTTATGGTGGCAGGAATAGGTAAGACGGTGATACCAATCCAGGCGAGTCACTGCGAAACTCTAAAAGCGTGTTAGTGACGCTAAGCCTTTTGCGAGCTGCCTGGCAGGAAGGCAGATGATCAATTCGGCAAAGGAGCCCAATTCTGCGAGCAATATTGTTTTAAATTGAAAAAACCACACGACCTTTTCATTATTAATACTGAGATTGAATCCGCGACCTCATGAAGACAAGTCCAACACGGGACCACTGGACCTCACGATAAGAAGAGATAATGACTACTCAAAATATGCTAACTCAGAGTCTACCTAATGTAGGATTAATTTTGAACAAATAACCCAATATATTTCAAGATAAGAACATCCCATGATATTTTTTAGTTTGTATGACTTGAGAGAGAAATTCCAACAAATAAAAAAAATTGGCAGATTTTGTGTTCGATAGTTTGAATTCAAGATTGATAGAAAAGCTATTTTATTGATATACATACAGAAAGGAATTGGCGAGAAAGGTATAATCGTCTTACATACATACATACGACGTACATATGCTTGCCGTTAACGTGTTCCGGTTCGGAGGGTAAGGTAGCCGGTAAACTTAGTTTTGGTCGAGGCCTAACATCTCGGCCTCAGGTTTGCAACGCACCATTACCACCTTTGGTGTATAGGCGGCGTGAATTTCTTACCATCAGGAACTCCGTCTGCTTGTTTGCCTTCCATTATCATAAAAAAACATATATCAGCGTGTCGGTTAGATAAATACTAATTTAGTAAACAAGTTCATGAGATTTCAATTACATCAAAATACTCAATAAAACCAAGCAGGGGGCCGACCCCCTGATCCGAAGCAAAACAATGCGTGGTAAAATACATGATAACATCCACTACAAGTTATATTATATTATTTTCCATAAGTGAACGGAATAATCCTAAATTTAAAAAAATAACAGTCACCGACAAAACCTGTACAAAAATGTAGCTAAGAACCATCCCGATCACGTCAGTTTACATTCATAAAATCCGCATTGAAATCGGTCCATCCGTTCAAAAGATATGATGACATAGACACACAAAATTTTTCCCCGTGTTGTTTCAGGTTCCTTTTCAGGATAGACCATCTGCCTTCCTGCTAGGCAGCTCGTAAAAGGCGAGCATAAGCTTACCGTCACTAACATCGTGCCATCTTACGAATTTT
>NJDD01000413.1:62583-99076 GCA_002245505.1 Calephelis nemesis
TATATATATATATATATATTATCTTTCATTTTCATATCACTGTTTTATACTTCTGCCGTTATGACATTTATAGTTATTTATCAATTGCACAGATTTTAACAAACTTCGAAAAAGGGGGCGTCTATATATTCGTTTTTTATGTACTTGTATATTATATCGTAGTAGTCGTAATCTATTTCTTCGTTTTTGTAAACCGCTTTCAAAAATTATTTTTCTACTTTTAGGGCGTACTTCCGAAGTGGACCCGTTGCTGCCAAGTCCAAGTCTAAGGATCTGATGATGGAATCCCAAGGAAAGAAAAATACTTAAATTACTTTAGAAAATTGCTAAATATTTTTTTGCGTTTCAATTATTTATTTTAATGTGCTCGAAAAAAAAAACACGGAGCTCCTGAAGATTATTGATCAGTCTATAACAGGGGTGGGCAAATTACGGCCCGCGGGCCGCATCCAGGCCTTGAGAGATTTTAATCCGACCAGCCGAGGGTATTTTTAGAAAAAATATGAACCTCCTTAAAAAAATTAATGGTCGAAATGTTAAAAGACTATTAAAATTTGAACAATTAAGGTATTGAATCGATACTTCTTTCAAACATATATATTGCGTATTTCATATTATTATGTGAAGTCTTAATTTAAACTTAAATAGATTTTATTTTAATAAAGGATTGTAAAATAAACAAAAACATGCTTTATTTTATCTTTATACAACATTTTAAAATCGTAATATTTACTGCTATTTTTAGGTGTTTTAATAAACTGGCCCGTCTCAAAATTAATTATAATTTACTTGCCCGCCACTTGATTTTTTTAACTTTCCGGCCCGCGGACAAAAGAATTTGCCCACCCCTGGTCTATAAATATACATACCTACCCAAAAGTCACTTTGCCACTTTGCTGTTTTGGTAAAAAGGCGAGCGAAGTCGCAGGGATCTTGCTAAAAGTTTAGGGAGACAGAGGTAAGTTGTGACACAGGAGAGTTGTGACATCATTGATGTTTTGGAACCTATTAACGGATATTGAGCTCGCACTAGTGTACGTTTATAAGGTCAAGTCTCGAACTAGCAAACGTGCACTATTGCGAATTCACAGTTTATAGTAGGGGAGCCCGCGATGCGAAATGTGTAGTAACTCCAGCGTTATGAGAACCTATTGGACTTTGTCGATTAAATAGTGGAGAGTAAAAAAGGTCATGTAAGGTTTTTCTTTTTAGCGGTGCGTTAAGTGTCTAGAAGCTAAAATAGCAATTTCAGTCAATTGATCATAGCCCAACTCATCGGATATTAATAATATATAAGCCTAATGTGTCTCCGATGACAGAAATATTTCAATGAGACAGATTGCTGTATTAACACATATGACATATGACTTGGTTTTTGAAAGTTTCTGAAACTCCTACTGCCGTACGTCTTGTTCAAATCATCAGAAAATTAAAACATGGACTTATTGGCATACAATAAGCTCGCCGTACTTTAATCTGACACGCTCGAGTATATTTTCAAGACAAAAGAAATTAGACACAACCCTACATGCGCGTCTCTATGTAGAGATTTGATACATAATGGAGGTGTTCAACAATGGTACAGGGTATCTCCTATATCTTAATCTGACGCGCCTAAGTTAGTCCAAAAATCCCCTCTTGGGCTCCCCTACTATTATAGATTCCCAAAAATCGACGAAGTCACAACTGTCCTCTATAACACTCACCTCAGTCTCCCCTAATACTTTCGCCCTTTCCCATGAAAATCAATCGACTTGTTTATCCAATCCTGTAAAAATGTGTACATACATGTACATGATTGTATAATTTAATATGTGTAAGTGCACTATATATTTTATGTTCATTGTCAATGTTAAGAGTATTTGAATAAGATTTATCGATACGCTATCTATTTGTGTAAATAGTGGAAGCAACACGCTTAGTTTATGTTAGGCGGTTGTTTGACTGAATTGATCGTGTGTATAAAACCTTATTTTATTAAAAAAAATGTTTTGATATTTAGTCGATTTTGTATTTTATTACTAATTAATAAATTTAATGAACACCCAGACCCGGAAATGCAGACATCTAAATGTTCATCACACAAATGCCTGCCCCCGTCGGGAATCAAACCCGAGCCTTCCGGTTGGTTGGTGTAGTTAGGCGTGTACGCTAGCTACTCGACCAACGAGTGTGTATTTTTATGTGGGCGACCACTATCAATATTATCAATGTTATGTAATACTAGTGGTCGCCCATTTGAATAAATTCGACCAAAAAAAAGTTATTCCATATAAATTATTAAAATATAAAGATCAGATATTATTAAGGTTCTATGATGATTATCTTTTTGATAAGAACGCCATCTTCATTTATCAAGACCAACTACTTTGTTTCCAAAAATTATGAAAATTGTTTGTGCGCTATCTGTGCTAATTTATCGTTATCAATATTTTTGTTTCTGTGTATGGTAGTAGGGTAAGCAGTACCAATGCTGGCACCCATCCAGTGATTGGCACATGAAGCTAATAATGCAAATATTAAGAAAAGTAGGCGGTAAATTAAGTTAGTTTGTTTTTTTAAATTATGCCCAATTTATTTGGTGACAACACTGGTCAGTTGTTTATGCGATTTAGTGAATTGCAACACTGTAAAAAAATAGTTTTCGCCGAGATGTCGTAGAGTGTATCAGTTTGCTGATTTCTTAAGAAAATTCGTTAAGGCTTGATAAGTTCCTCCACTTTAAAGTAATGGCTTAGGATAAAGTACGTTTGATGTTTTGTTCTTATATTAGGAACAGATGGATTTACTAAGTTTTTATCCACAAATATACATAAAAACTTTCGTGGAATATTCTTTTTAAAGGGGCCGACCATTGTGCCAAAATCTAATTCATTGGCATGAGTTCCAACAATTAAAAACCACTTTCACAGAAAACAGACATTTTAGGCATTGAATCAAGTCAGAATAAAGAGTTATATATTGAACTATTTTCAGTTCGTGGCGATCGTCATAGAATAAACAAATACTGGCAGTGCCAATCATTGTACTTTTCGAGGCATTGGCACTGCCAATTTTTATACTAGGGGCCAATCAATGTGCCGATATTTGGTGTGACTAGTAGTGATGTGCAAATTATTTACCTGACTACGTAAGAAAGGAGAGTAATGAACTTGGGCTAAAAGTAAGGAATTTTCTTTTGTATATTTTTGTTAATTTTGTATGACTTTAGGTAGTCACTTATTTTATCTTATATATATATATTATAATAATTCTAAATATTAACATCTGAAATTATTGGTCAGACAGTTTGTGGCAATAGTAATACACTTGCAAGGAAGCTTCTGTTATAATCACATAGAAATGTGTATTGGTAATCTACTATTACTACTATGTATTATTAATAATAATTATAAAAGGTAGGTAACAGCTTAAATGAATCGCCAGTCGGACAGTTTTTGGCAATAGTTGCAATGCTTGCAAGCAATGCGTAAGATGCAAGCATTGGCTAACTTTCCACTAACACCTTTTTTTAAAAAAAAAGAACTTATAAATAGAACAAACTCTCTATCCGCAGCGGTTCCAACCACTCTTTTCTGTACTTGTACGATTTAGCGTGATGTTAAAAGCCTTCCTCAACAAACGGACTATTCAACAAAAATAATTTTACAATTCGGACCAGTACATCCTGCGATTAGCGCGTTCAACCAACCAAACAAAAAAAACTTTCCAGCTTTATAATACTAGTACACCCATTTTCTACGTATATTTAAGTACGTATAATTCATTTTCCATCATTATTCTCTTTGGAATACAAATATTGGCACACTACTGATATAATAATTAGCACTGCCAATCATTATACATATTTTGGGGGCAATAATTATGCCAAAGGGGGCCAACAATAGTGCTTTCGTGCATTTTCTTAAATTTTCTTTAATTACTCAAATTAGATCTTATTTGAGCACTCTAAATTAAGTTAGAATTGTAGCTAGATAATGTGGCAACAGGAAATCAATATTTTGCAGTCGATATTGTAAGTAATTTATTTTCTATAGACTATCAAAATGAAAAATTTGCTTAAGGTGCCAATAATTGTACTGTTTCCCCTATATGTATTCTGCACTTCTATACTTAAGCTATAAGAGTGCCAAATTTCATACTCCGTTCGAGCAATTCTCGTAAAAAGAAGTCCACGGTATGCCCGTATTTCCAGGTCTTTATTCCACTCGGGTGTTTATTACAAACTAGCTCCTGATGTTCCTATGTCGTATGATTTTGTTGTGTTAGTTCCGATTGTATGTGGTTCGCCTTAAAGTAAAAAAGTAGCCAATTAAATTAAATAAATGTTCAGTGTCAGGATATAAATTCACCATTGGCATTTTTTATTGCTTATTTATTAGAACGGAGACGGATACATTTTTAACACCATATCCAAATAAAGTTTAAAAATGAGTAATAACTTTTTAATCATTTAATTTTCACTACAGACAGATGATTCGAAATTGCTTTTGCATTTTATTAGTTATATTTAATACTACGAAAAGAAAACTGGTTTAATTCTTCTCATTCTTTTGTGGCTTCTGGATTGTAGCGAAACTTCTACTGAGCTAAAGTGACTAAAAATGTAGGAGAGCGTGATAAGTAATACCTTTCAGTTTAGACCTATTGTTCTTTTCTTTCTTTAAGTTTTGGCCTTCACGTTAGTATTTTGCCATTCGTCAAGTAGAAATTTGCATCAAACTGTATATCAATTTTGATCAATTATAATTAGTCATCAGTCATAAGTCGTCAGTAAGTCATGTCAGGCTCTTTTTAATGCGGCGGCCTCATTACACAAGCTCATGTAATGAGATTTGGTGGCAACGAAAAAATACACGATTCGCTAATTTCTTCACGGTTATTGCATTTGTACACTTTCACTGAACAAAATTGTACAAAATGCCACCAAAATTGACTAATTTCACTCAATACCAACACGAAATTCAATAATTATGAAAAAACTTCGACCATCTTTTCCCTCGATGGCGCCAAAACCTCTAGACCTATTGTTACTGACGATATTACTGTTAAAATGACAAAATATGTTAAGTGTATATAAGTTTATTCTTCTTTTTTTTTACAACATTGGAAAGCAAACAAGCAGACGGATTTCCTGATGGTAAGAAATTCTAGCCGCCTAGAGACACCAAAGGTGGTAATGGTGCGTTGCCAACCTGACGCCGGGATGTTAGGCCTCGAGCAAAAGTCCGAAAAGGCTACCTTACCGTTCGAACCGGAACACGTCATAACGTTATGGCGGCAGGAATAGGTAAGGCGGTGGTACCAATCCGGGCGAGTCGCTGCGAAACTCTACCACCTAGTCAGACGTCAAGGTACTAGTGACGGTGAGCCTATGCTCGCCTTGTACGAGCTGCCTGGCACAGGAAGGCAGATGGTCTATTCTACAAAGAAGCCCGGACCAACACGGCTTTATCATTGATGTTTACATGATGCGTGGTGAACACTACATGTATCGCCTGAAAGCAAATGTTCAGTATAGCTATAATAATAGCCATATAGCTTTTCATATAGCTCAGTATACAAAAAGTCATTTTATTTACAATTTTTTTTTAATACTCGACAAAAAAAGGGGTGTTACAAGTTTAACGTGTGTAAGAGTATGCGTGTGTATATACGAATGCGTGTCATCATAGCTCCTAAACAAATGAAATGGATCGATTTCGATGCCGATTTTTCTGTTTGAAAGCTGATGTATGTATTTGCTTTTCAACTACAATAAGGATAAGCTTTTTATGGGTTATTGTTTTTTTTATTTCATGGTGATTTTCAGATTATTATTATTATACATTTTTATTATTATTTATATTACGTGTTTTATATTATTATTATATTTTATTATGATTAATATTTTTTACAATTTTCGTTATTTACAAACAGCAGACATTTAAGAAACTTAAAATCAAATGCAACAGCACAAAGAACGAACTCAAAATTTATTTTTGCCTCCTTAAAGATAAATAACAAATTACACGTAGACGTGTACTGATATCTAAACTACTTATTATTTAATCCCATAACAAATAAATGTTAAGCATATGCAAATATGTAAAGAGCTAAAGTAACGGCAAGGAAATATTATTTTAATTATCTTTCAAAACAATCAAGAGTTTCACAGAGATGAACTTTTTAGACAAAGTTTGATGAGTTTTATCATGTTTATTGCCGTATTTGATAATACGTATATTTACTCTTTCATTGCGTTTATAATATCGTCGCAGTGCTGTCAGAGATAATCCTCATCAATCCCAACGAGAAGTACCTCAGCTATAAGTAAACAGATAAGACCTTTCGTCATTGTTTTGTAATATCTTATTCATTTGTACGTATACACACATTATACAGGCTGGTAGATATTTAAATAGTAACCCCCTTACTTTTTAAACTTACGCGCCCGTTGATCTAGTGTGTAACTTCACTTTTGCTAACATATAATGAAGTTACACACTAAATCAACGGGCGCGTAAGTTCTAGTAAGGGGGTAAAAGTGCAAATATCGACTTCAACTTTCATTAGGTACCACCGTACCACGTTGCTATTTAACTTGTATTTATGCCTTTCCTGCCAGGCAGCTCGTAAAAGGCGTGCATAGGCTTACCGTCACTAACACCGTGACATCTGACTAGGTGGTAGAGTTTCGCAACGACTCGCCCGGTTTGGTACCACCGCCTTACCTATTCCTGCCGCCATAACGTCATGAGGAGTTCCGGTTCGGAGGGTAAGGTAGCCGGTAAACTTACTTTTGCTCGACGCCTAACATCCCGACCTCAGGTTAGCAACGCACCATTACCACCTTTGGTGTCTCTAGGGGGCGAGAATTTCTTACTATCAGGAAATCCGTCTGCTTGTTTGCCTTCCTATATCATAAAAAAAAAATATGAAATGTGCCTGTAAACCAGTTTGGCGCAACATTTATACAAAAAATAAGTGTTAAGTTTGCTATTTTTTTATTCGCCTAAATCATATGACACTAGTTGCCTTAAATCTGAATGCGTTTAGACTTATTTTCAAATTAAATGGGTAATACCTTTTCACCATACTTGCTGTCAAGTGTCTTGTGTCACTTAGGTGGTGTCTCTAGAAGGCGGGAATTTCTTACCATCCGGAAATCCGTCTGCTTGTTTGCCTTCCAATATCATAAAAAAATAGTACGAGAGATTGAATTTAACCCCCAAAGCAAGCAAATTATATGCTTGTGTTGTAGGTGATACCAATACATAGAAATAGTTAAATAGATAACCAGAACAAATTCAATATGCATCCAGATCCGAAAATGAGCTCTGTGTAATCGTAGCCGTTCATCAAGAATCATCAGTAGTTCATGGGAATAGATTCTGTTTGAATAGTAGAGAGCATCGCCATTAATATCCTGCTAAGTTGGCATTAAACTAGCACACTGCTTAACCTATTCCTGCTCACATCGGTTTTTGACTGGCTCAAAAATGAAGGAGGTTATCAATTCGTCAAAAATAGTACGTTGTTTATTTTTTTAATTTTTGTTACGTGATTACTCGATTGGCGCATAGATTTTGATGTTGTTTTTCTTGTAGGATAGGTCACGATTCAGAGGTGGTCCCTTAGAAATTTGACCAAAATCCTATTTTGATAAAATTTTGAATTATATTTAATGGATATTTTTACGTGTATTTGGTTGACATAATACTGATATTCGAGTCAGTTTTTTGTAGTATTACTGAGCTTTAATTATTATTGACATATTCTGTCACATTGTTGTCATGACCGCCTCCTTGATTGAGGGGTTGAGGCAATTCACGATGGGTAAACGAACTTGATGTCTTCATTTCTGAGCCTCGGTGTATATTTAATTATTTATTTATTCTTACTTAGGGTACAGTGAATCTAGAGTCTTATTTATTCAAGAAACAAATGTAAACGTCTTCTTTTCTGAGCCTGGGAGCTTATTAAATTTATTATATTATTCTGGTATCAATTTAAGTATTTCTATTTATTAGAATCGTTGACTAAAACCCATAAAACAGGCATAAAAATTATTACTTCGGGGTTAGATTCAATTTGTTTAACACGTTCAAAGATGATTATTTATTTATTCCGACTCAGGGTATAGTGGATCTAGAGCAGGGGTGGGCAAACATTTTTGACTGCGGGCCGGTAAATTAGAAAAAATCTAGTAGCAGGCCAGTAAATTAAAATTAATCTTAAGGCGGCCCGGTTAATTAAAAATATCTATACAGAATTGTAATTATAAATATAATAAAATATTGTATAAAGATAACATAAGGCAATTGTTATTGTTTTTACAACCTTTATTAAAATAAAATCGATATATGAAGTCTTAATATATGAAATACGCATTATATACATTTGAAGTAAAGACTCATTATCTTAATTGTTTTGTAAAGAGGTTCATAAAAATATGAACATCTTTACAAAAATGGTAAAAAAAAAACAAAAACACTAAAAGAAACATTTGGCTGGCCGGATTAAACATCTCACGGATCTCGTCTGCAGGCCGTAGTTTGCCCAGCACTGAAACGGTTTCTTTTCTGAGCCTCGGTGCTTATTAAATTTATTCTTGTATCAATTTAAGTATTTCTATTTATGAGAATCGTTAACTAAAACCCATAACACAAGCATACAACTTGATTAATTTGGGGTGAGATTCAATTTGTGTAACTTGTCCAGTTTTATTTATTAAGATCTAGATTCTAGGGTCTTTCTTATTCAAGAAGCAAACGTACACTTGTAACTTTATTCTTTGTTAAAATACTCTGCTTACTGAAGTGTCCAGACCGGTAGGTACATACATACCTAGTTACATAAATGCAGTCGTATCTGCTGTCTTTTTAGTTTATCGGTCATATTATTTAGAAGTTATTGATAGTATCAAGACAACAGACAAGAAAAGCCTGTCGACGCTACACGTGAGATTAAAATATGTCGTGACATCGTATGTTTCCATGATAAAGTTTTTAATGCTTTTTAGTAAGAAATTTGACTAAGCACTTTTTCTCGAAGGTGTTGGCGATAACTATATCTTAGGCTCAATTTCAGAGTCATGCAACCCATTTTTTTAATTTTTTTTATTTAAAAATACTTGACCCGAATCGGATAAATGCCAGCTTGGCGATAGATTGGCCACCTTTTTTATGATATTGGAAGGCATGTTTGCCTTCTGCAGCAGACGCATTTCCTGGTGGTAAGAACTTCACACTGTCTAGAGACACCAAAAGTGGTAACAGTGCGTTGCATATCTTAGGCTGAGATGTTAAGCCTCGAGCAAAAGTAAATTTACCGCCTACTTTATCCTCTCAACTGGAACACGTCTACGGCGCAAACGTTATGGCGGCAGGAATAGTTAAAGCGGTGGTACCAATGCGGGAGAGTCACTGTGAAACTCTACCACTTAGTCAGATGTCACGGTGTTAGTGACGGTAAGCCTATGCCGACCTTTTACGAGTTTGAAAGAGAGAGAAGAAGAACATAGCACTCCACGTCTCTTCATCAACTTTTCTTGCATTTTACACAACTGAACATTAAAATCATGTACTTTTTTAAACATGTGAAAATGTGCCCTAAGCTTGGGAAAAATATTAAAATTAAAATCCCTAAACAAACTCAAAGGTTATGGCCATTATAAAACATGAATTACACTTATTTGATAGTATTAAATAGGTTTGTGTAGCTTAGACATAAATATCGACGTAATTGATAAGAAAAGAAATAAAAATATCACATGATTTAAATCAGTTACTCAAATATAAGACCGTTGTAAACGAGAGATAAAGGTTGAAATCCTATCTGAGGTGAATATTTTCTTAAAATAGAATATAATAACTCTTTATTGTACACCAAATACGTAAGAGATTTATATACAAAAAAACTTATTTCATGTGATACACAAAGGCGGCCTTGGGGCTGATTATTTATTTCAGTTGCCAACTCAAAATAGAAAAGTGTACATCAAATAACTGTCAAATGACGTGTTTTATATTTGCTATCTCCAGTGACCAACAGAAATATAATAGAGATAGCAAACACACATGACGTCATAATCCTATTAATATTATAAATGCGAAAGTTTGTATGTATGGATGTATGGATGGATGGATGTTTGTTACTCTTTCACGCAAAAACTACAAAGCCGATTACGATGAAATTTGGTATGTAGGTAGCTGAAGACCCAGAATAACATATAGGCTACTTTTTATCCCGGAGTTCCCGCGGGATTGGGACTTACGCGGGTGAAACCGCGGGGCGCAGCTAGTGACGTCATAATTCCATCCGTCACTGTTCCATTTTGAGTTGGCCACTGAGATACATAATCAGCCCCCTTATCGCCAAATCATGTCTTCCAGACAACTTTATGGTATGGGAATACAATAAAACAAATGTGCAATGGTGCTTTTAATACACGAATACTAAATATAATGCACAAATATCAAATTGGAATAAAATTATTGCTATGACACTGGAAAAATAACTTAACTTTAACCAAGTTAGAGTAAAACATTAAGCTATAATACTGCTGGAGGTTATACTTGGAGTGTAAAAAAAGACCTGACGTCAGTTCCATATATTGCTGACTCTAGTAGTAATTTAGATTGATAGAACGAACGTAGACAGTGACGTTTAAATATATTTTTAAAGATATTGATGTTTGGGGCTTCTTTTATTTTTATTTCTTCTTCGAACCTTAATAACTACCTCTATATATTTTTCTACTGTATTGGTTCGGATATTTTCAAGAGAATTTATTTTAAATGTATAACGTTGTAAATATTACTGGAAGACCGACTCGCTTTTCTATGTCAATGTTTATATTAACGTATGAGGTATAATCTGTGTTGAAGTATGTTTATATTTTTATTTTTTGAACAGGAAAAACAATATCGTACTTCAAATTCGAAATACAAGAAAAAGGATTTAAAGGCTAATAGAAATGAAAAAAAAAAACCGGTAGCTGGCTGGGTGACCAATTGGCTTACTGGCTGGCTGGCTAGCTAATTAGCTAGCTCGCTGACTAGCTGGCTAGCTGGTTGGCTGGCTAGCCTGCTGGCTGGCTAGCTAGCTATCTGGCTGCCTGGATATCTGGTTAGCGAACTGGCTCGCTGGCTAGGTTACTGTTTCAATATACAAAGTAGTGCAAAATAGTCCACCTGCCTTTCTACCAGACAGCTCGTTATAAGCTAGAAAAGGTTAAATGGGTCTTTACCAATAAGACCAATTGGTGATAGAATGTTTAGATGCAACCTTACCTATTTCTGCCACCATAATGACTACTATGTTCAGGTTCGGAAGGAAGATAGGTAGACTATAGTTTAGAACAACAGGTTTAACATACCGATTCTATAGACTACGGTTGTTTCTTACTATCAGGAGAATTCGTGTGCTTGTTCGCTGTCTCCTTATGTTAAAACAGTCTACAAGGATCCACACGGAATGAACTTTTGACAAGGACAGACATTTTATGGGATAAACCAGCGGCCTGCCCCGGCTTGGCAAGGTTATGAAATATACAAAAAAATCTTCCTCTTCAACCACTTTATTTATTAAAAAAAACCGCATCAAAACCCGTTGCGTAGTTTTAAAGATTTAAGCATACAAAGGGACGTAGGGACAGAGGAAGCGACTTTGTTTTATACTATGATGATATAAATGTGTGTATTTTCAACTCCGGGGTTAAAAACGCCTAGTGGTCCAGCCACTAGCCAGAGTTGGCGTTGACAACACGAAGCAACAGCTTCGATTTCCGAGTCGGGCAAATCAAAAATATCTTCTAATTTCTAATGAAAACTAACGTTGCCACAATCGAATATTTTCCCAATTTTGTCACCTACCACATTACAGGATATCTGGTTATACCTCTGCCTACCTAATCAATACTAATATTATAAAGAGGAAAGGTTTGATTTTTGTTTGTTTGAAATGAATAGGCTCCAAAACTACAGGACCGATTTCAAAAATTCTTTCACCTTTAGAATGCTACATTATCCCTGAGTGACATAGGCTTTGTTCCATCAAAATCGGTGCAGAAAAAGTTACGCAGGCGAAGCTGCGTGAAACTGCTAGTCGGGAATAAGATCGTACAGTCATACATTTTCAAGAAAGACGTCCTTTATTTATTAAGCTGTAAATTTTATATTATAGGATCTTTGAATATAATTACTTTGCCTGTCATGTATAGAAATAAAAATATAACAAAAAAAAACAATAATTTGCAATTAAAGATGTCCATCTCGCTAAATCTTCCGTCAGTGTGAGAAAATTCCCTTACGACTGTTTTACATCACTAACGGGTTATTGTTATTTCATGAGCCATTTAAATGACAATTCAAATGGGTACTTAATAGTCACACGAGTATGACTATATACAAGCATTTATTGTATGTATGGTTGTTTCCTTTGCAGAATAGACTGCCTTCCTTGCCAGGCAGCTCGTAAAAGGCGAGCATAGGCTTATCATCACTAGTACCGTGACATCTGACTAGGTGCTAGAGTTTCGCAGCGATTCGCCCGGATTGGTATCACCACCGTGTTCCGACGTGTTCCGGTCCGAAGGTAGCCGGCGAACTTACTTTTCCTCGAGGCCTTACATCCTGTCCTCAGGTTGGCAACGCACTAGGCGGCGTGAATTTCTTACCATCAGGAAATCCGCCTGCTTGTTTGCCTTCCTATAACAAAAGAAAAGGTGAATCTGCGTCCTGCCTGGCAGTTCGTAAGAGGCAAAGTGGAACGGGTCATTAGCAACAAAACCACTAGTGGTAGAGTGCTGTACGCCAACTTTTCCGGGTATGAATCCGGATGAGTTAGATAAAGCGAATAACGGACCTGAAAGAATAATTCAATAACCTAAATTACAAGAGCACTACCAGTGGGTAATGGGGTTGTCATGTCTCAACAACAATACAAAAGAGTTTTTATGATATTGGAATGCAAACAAGCAGACGGATTTCCTGATGGTAAGAAACTCACGCCACTTAGAGACACCAAAGGTGGTAATGGTGCGTCGCCAACCTTAGGCCGGAATGTTAGGCCTTAAGCAAAAGAAAGTTTACCGGCTACCTTACCCTCCAAACCGGAACACGTCATAACGTTATGGTGGCAGGAATAGGTAAGGTGGTGGTACTTATCCGGGTGAGTCGCTGCGAAACTCTACCACCTAGTCAGACGTTACGGTGCTAGTGACGGTGAGCCTATGCTCGCCTTGTACGAGCTGCCTGGCAGGAAGGCAGATGGTCTATTCTACAAAGGAGCCCGAACAAACACGGGGAAAACACGGGGAGTGATTATTTACTTCTAACTAAATCATGAAACAATATAAGTGGGTGAGTATTTATTAAATTTATTTTAGTATCTATTTTAATACTTCTTTGTATTAGAATAGTTGACTAACACCCATAACACAAGCAAATAATTTGCATACTTTGGGGTTAGATTCAATTTGTGTAGGCTGTTCAGGGATATTTATATAAATTATTTATCACTAGCTCCCGCCCGCGACTCCGTCCGCGCGGATGTCGGTCTTCGCGTGATAAAACTGAAACATTAAGAGATTTTTTACGTATTTTTCCAGGAAAAAAAGTATCCTATTCTATACCCAGGATAATAAGGCATAATTATACCAAGCTTCATCAAAATCAAACCGTTAGTTTTCATGTGATGCCTGACAGACAGGCAGACAAAAGTTTTTTAAATCACATGTTTGGGTTTGGTATCGATCCAGTAGCACCCCCCGCTATTTATTTTTTAAATGTTTTCAATGTACAGAATTGACCCTTCTACAGATTTATTATATTTATAGATTATAGGTTTTTTTTATGATATCGGAAGGCAAACAAGCAGACGGATTTCCTGATGGTAAGAAATTCACGCCGCCTAGAGACAACAAAGGTGGTAATGGTGGTGGTAATAGGTATAGTTTTTATGACATTAGACAACGAATTTTTCCCCGTATTGGTGTGGGCTCCTTTCCAGAATGGACCATCTGCCTTCCTGCCAGGCAGGTCGTAAAAGGCGAGTATAGGCTTACCGTTATAACACCGTGACATTTGACTTGGGGGTAGAGTTTCGCACCGCCTTATCTATTCCTGTCGCCATAACATCAGTGCTTGCCTTTGATGTGTTCCGGTTCGAAGGGTTGGGTAGCCGGTAAACTTACTTCCCGGCCTTAACATCCCGGCCTTAGGTTGGTAACGCATCATTACCACCTTTGGAACCGTGAATTTCTTACCGTCAGGAAATCCGTCTGATTGTTTGCATTCCAATATCATAAAAAAACCGAGTAAGCACACAGGTTTCTTGATAGTAATATTATAGACACCAGATATGTTATAGGTACGTTGCTGTTCTTTGGGTATTAGGCCCACCGGTTGGGTATTAGGCCCACCGGTTGGCTATTAGGCTCACCAGTGGTCTTATTGGTAACGACTCCTGTAACCTATGCTCGCCCCTTACGAGCTGTCTCGTGCCAACCTACTAAACAGCTCGTAAGAGGCGGTCATAGGTTTCATTAGGAGCATAGAGCATAGATGTTCTATCCTACAAAGAAGATCCGGATTTAAATAGGGAAAAAAATTTACTTGCTGTTTCAGGAAACGCATTCGATGCATACCTATAATTGATAAGTACTCGTACGACACTAGGAAGTAGGAAATATAACTTTATTATTAAATTCTTTGTGAAATTACATAGATTTCCTGCGCTCTTTCAGGGCGTGATAGGGTTGGTGAAGTCATTAACTTACAAACATCCGGGTTCAGTTAGAAACGGCTAGGTTAATGAAATTCCTTTTAGTTAACAAATTTCGCAAGCATGAAATTAAAATTTAATTTTTCAGTAGTTGCTAACCGTTTCCTTTTTCCCCGTGTTGGTCCGGGCTCCTTTGCAGAATAGATCATCGTCTTTCCTGCCAGGCAGCTCGTAAAAGGCGAGCATAGGCTTACCGTCACTGACACCGTGACATATGACTAGATGGTAAGAGTTTTGCACCGGCTTGCCCGGATTGGTACCACCGCCTTACCTATACTTGCCGTCATAACGTCAATAACAACTTTGTTAGTAACATTATGTTTATAGATTATTCATTAATAGGCTATTTAGTAATAGTAAAACAATGTAATTGTATTATACAAAACTGAAATTGACGTTCAAAAAATGTATGTTACTATACTTACTTTGAAAAAAATAAAACATTAAACATTAAACATTAAACGTCAGCGCTTGCCGTAGACGTATTCCATTCTTTGGAGGGTAAGGTAGCAGGTAAACTTACTTTTCCTCGAGGTCTAGGATCCCGGCCTCAGGTCGGCAACGCACCATTACCACCTTTACTGTCTCTGGGTGACATGAATTTTTTAACGTCAGGTAATCCCTCTGCTTATTTGCCTTCCAATATCATAAAAAAATAAACATTATTTTGTTCTCGAAGTACAAAACCTTTACCATAGGTTTCTTTAAATTACGTGCCGCTTTTTTTAAATTGCTTTAATATTGCTAACTTCGCGGTTTTTACAACATCACCTGGCTTTGTGGGTCGAGCAGAGCGCTCAGCCCGAGACATCATTACTTAGATGGACTGGACTGTTCCCTACAACGCCAGCAACAAGAGCTGTCTCCCGGGAGACCGTACATTCCCTTTGTGCTGTGTTCTGATTACTGGGTGGATCGATTGGTGTTACTCGCCCGCTCAGTTCAGGTTCGCTAAAGTAGAATAAACCATCTGCCTATCCATGTCTCTTGTAAGAAGCGAGGACTGTTTAAATATAACTCAGTTTCTACAGGCCCACTGGTGTGGTTATTGAATGTTGTGCCATAATGTCCTGTCCCGGTCTGGAAGGTAGAGTAGGCGGTAGACCGTAGACTTTCACCATAGACCTTCCATTCCGGGCTCGGGGCAACGACGCACCTGTAACATCTATGGTGTCTGTAGGCCACCATTATCTTTATTAGGAGAGCTATGTGCTTGTTCGCTTATCTTACGTATCGCCTACAGTGCTTTAAAACGAAATTTAGTTTTTAGCCGACTTTTAAAAAGGTGAAAGTTATATGTTCCACTCATATGTACTTTTTATGTGTATTTATCGATGTCTCAGTTATATCTGAATCGATTTTTTTTGTTTATTTGAAAAGGTGGTTTTGGGGTGCTCGCAGTGTCGCCGAATTGGGAGTGATGACAGAATCCCAGAGAAATCGAGGAAGATACTTAACCTTTGTTTACGTAGATTCAAAGTGGATATTCAGATAAAAGAGAAGTCGGTTTTTTACAGTTTCGCTGCGCTTAAATTATTTACCAGAGCCTTTGCCATGAGTTGGTATAGATTATGTTCATTAAGTTACCTGTCAAAATCTATGAAACTTTTGAGCCCTTACCATGATTTTACGAATTTACTGTACTCTCTGACCGTCTCTGTAAGTTATTTGTGTCAAAACTTTGAACATCGCCTCTATTGGTTACTAAGAGAAACGCATTTTTAGATCAATAGTGTCATAGATTTGGCACGTCACTTACCGAACGTAATCTATACCATCTCATGGTAGAGGCTTTGGTCTAAAAATGTGTTTCTCTTAATTACCCATAGAGGCGTTACTCATTTAATTTTTTTTTTCATACAAATAATTTACAAGAGACGGTAGCGAGTACAGTAAACTTGACAAGCCGTAAACTCATGGTATGGGGTAGGGGCTCAAAGCCTTTACCATGAGTTGGTATAGATTACGTTCGGAATTTACGTGTCAAAATCTATGAAACTTTTGATCTAAAACTGTGTTTCTCTTAGTAACCAACAGAGGCGCTGTTTAAAGTTTTCATACAAATAATTTACAGAAACCTACAGTATCTACAGTAAACTTTACAAGCCGTAAACTCATGGTAAGGGCTCAAAAGTGTCAAGATTTCGGCACGTAACTTACCGAACGTAATCTATACCATATATAGAGGCTTTGGTCTCAAAATGAGTTTCTCTTAGTTTCCAGTAGGAGGCTGTTTGAAATTTTTGAAGTGAAACTTCTTTATCGGGATTGGAAAAAAAAATTGTGTAACATTTTTTCGTTACGCTTCACATTTTTCCGTTACGCGCCATCTTTGTTCTTATCCCTACCACGCGTGATTCGAAGTATACTTTCTCCAGCGCAGTAGGGATTGGCAATAAACTTTATTTAACCAATTTCTGTAAAGTTGCATATAGTAAATTATTTTTTGAGAAATAACGTCATAAAGAAGTTTCACTTCTTCACTTCTTACGAGTGTACGCTAGTACACGCACACATTTTTTAAATTAAATTATAATTATTTGATATATTTAAACATAAATGTATTTTTTTTAATTCACAGAGAAGGTAGCGAGTATAAATAAACTTGACAAGCTGTAAACTCATGGTAAGGGCTCAGTAGAGGCGCTGTTAAGTTTTCATACAAATAATTAAGACGCTAGCAAATTTTAATGCCGTATACTCATGGTACTGGTAGCTGGTAGCAGATAACATGACACCTCAGCGAAATGGTTTGAATCAATTACTCGTAGCTGTGGTGTTTCTGTTGCTCTCTCTTTCACACATTCCATTTAAATTATTAAATACTAGCTTCCGACCGCGACTTCATCCGCGAGGAATAATTACTTTGGGTGTAACGCTAACTTTAAGTTCTGCAGCTATAGCGTAAGTAGAAAAGGCGCGAAATTAGAAATTTTAAAATATTTTCAAAATTAATAATTAATAATTTGAATAACTAAACTTATCTCGCTTCTACTCCAAAATAAAAGCTACCTTATGCTGTATAAATACACAAAATTTAATAACTTTATTATAGAAACAAATGTAGTTAAAGACTTTGTTGAAATTGAAATTTCAAATTTCGCGCCATTGCAACACATGCTGTAATTGCTTGCAGCGCCTTTCGTAACGCACTTCAAATAATCGTTGTTCTGAATGGAGTTCAACTACTCGACAACAGATGGCGCCACTACTTCATTTTCAAGTTAAGGAATTGGAAAAGCCCTTATTTCTTTAAAAATACGCTCTTTAAGTTAAAACGGGAACTTTCTTGTTCGAGGGGGGATAAACGGCTATTGCACTATCTTTATCGTATCGGGAATCCTTTTTAAGTTTTATCGGCACGCACATTTTATCAACTTAGTTTTATTATATACACTCCTTTGCAAAAAAAACGGGCGGGTTTGATTTTTTAACATTATTGGTAATAATTTAGTTCTTCAGAGGTTTTAATAGCCAAACTATGTTACTGGCTCTTAATAAAGAGTCTGGGTATGAAAAAAGTTCATTCCAAATTCAAAACTTTTGTTTTTTAAATTATTAATACCTTTTTCATTTTGTGACACATTTTGCGGGTTTGCGGTTAAAAGGTTATCAAGCAACTAAAAGTAACTTTTCGTTATTTTTAGTACAACAATTTATGTTTATCGCATAATTCTGCCTTATTGTGACTTAAAACAGATATCTTTGTGTCTATCGTAATGGCAGAAAAAGCAATAAGAGCTAGTAAAATTATAGCGCTGCTGGAAGAGGGGTGTAGCCAATGTTACATCTCACAGCGGTTAAACGTGAGTAGTTCAACCGTACAAAGAACCTGGACTCGATACCAAGAGACAGGTTCCGTTCAGAGAAGGCAAGGTTCTGGGAGAAAACGTTGCACACAGCCGCGAGACGATCGCTTTTTAGTGACTCAGGCGCTGAGGAACCGCAAATGCAGTTACATAGACCTCAAAAGAAACCTTGAAGAGGTACGAGGAGCACAAGTTAGCCTATGGACTGCGAGGAGAAGACTTTTAGCTGCTGATATACGTAGTCGACGACCAGCGCGGGCCCCCAAGTTACTCCGTGAGCACCGGATTGCGCGGTTGAGGTTCGCTAGAAATTGCCTATCTTGGACACCAGGTAACTGGAGTAGCGTACTCTTCTCCGATGAGGCTCGAATTTGTCTGCATGGTGAGGACCGACGTCGGCGAGTGTTACGAAGACCAGGGGAACGCTACGCCGATGTGTGTTTTGAAGAAATCACCCCTTATGGTGGAGGGTCCGTTATGTTTTGGGCGGGCGTAACTTCCAACTATCGTACCGAGATAGTATTCATAGAAAATGGCTCACTCAATGCGCATAGGTACATAACAGAAATCCTTTCTCAAAATGCACAACCCGCACTGACTGTAATTGGTGAAGATGCCATTTACATGGACGATAATGCTCGGGCCCACCGTTCTGGCGACGTAGATGCTTATATGCAAGAGGTCGTTATTCGTCGTTTGGATTGGCCAGCGCGGAGCCCCGACCTTAACCCCATTGAGCACGTTTGGGACCTCCTAAAAAGGCGAGTACGATCTGTCCAACCACCTCCACAAAACATCAGAGAGCTTAAACGTGTAATCTCGACTGAGTGGGAACACATTCCACAGGACACCATCAAAAGCCTGGTGGGAAGCATGCCAAGACGATTACATGCCGTAATCGCTGCAAGAGGAGGTCATACTCGTTATTAATTTTTATTTTTTAATGTCTCTTTTATTAAAATACCATAAAAATACTCGTAGTCTTAATTTCATTATACCCATAAAAATGTCCATTTTAACACGGCTCTCTGTTTACATAGACTAAAACACCGATACCAGGATAAAAGTGTTAAAAAACTAGATTCTCATTGATAATAAGAAATTTCTAGTCATCCAAGCTAATGACATACTAAAAATATAATAATATTTACCCATAGAAAAGCTAAGGTAAAGTGTGTGTGTAAGGTGCCCGTTTTTTTTGCAAAGGAGTGTATAATGATAAATGCTGAAAGTGTTTGTTTGTCATGTATTAAGGTCGCAATGTAGCGATTTTAAGGTGTTTTATTTTGAGGAGATAGTTATAAGATGGGATCACTCTCCCTTACTCCCAATTTCCGAAACACAAATCAATTTTAATCAACCATTTATTTCTCACTTAACAGCTTTTTATTTCGGTTTTTTAAGTCTTAACAGTATGTCTAAACTGAAATCATGTTAAACAGCTATTATAAATAGAAAAATAATATATTAAAATAGATTAGCAACTGGAGTTTATAACTATACCCCAGTTTCTAAAAAAGGTTTTACGGGAGACCAGTGAGATAAGTAACATTAATAGACGGCGTAGCCATGGGCAACGCCTAGTGTTTATTATAAGCTTTAATCGCTTGCTGTAATCTACATTAATAATTCGTCAAAGGGTACGGCAGACTCGATTAAAACCTTAGCTGAATAATAAAACAAAAAATAATGATTTTGAGTCGACAACATATTTCCGCAAAATTCGGATTGTCGAGTATTTTTTTAAATTCTGTGTTAAATTCTAATGTGTTGACAGACAAATCACAGTCGCCATCTTGGGTAGTTAATAAACGTTCCGTTTTGTGATGTGTAATAGAGAATATTCCTTTTTAGGTACCGTTGCCAAATTCTCGGATAAGTACTCATTGCAATTTGTATTGTTAATTTTTGTAACTTTACTTTAAATGTTGATTTAAAAAAACTTTGGGAGTTTTTATTTACTATATTTATTAAAAACAACGAATGAAGCTATACGTATCTATGTCTTGCTTGTACATTTAATATTCCTTGAAAACCGGTGACTACAGAAATATCTACCTCCATTTTGCACCTAGATGTATATTATGTCACATTTTACCCGAGCTTAGCCGGGTTATTATCTAGTTTAGTTATAATTTCCGAAATAATAATCTTCCATCTGTATCGGGTGAAACAGATGGACAATTAGAATGTGATTTTTAAAGAAGTCGTGAAATTACCTTTTAGAATCCTGCGTTTAGACGGTGTGATATTTCATTTTGGTTTTTTTTGGTCCCCGTGTTGTTCCAGGCTTCTTTGCAGAATAGACCATCTGCCTTCCTGCCAGGCATAGGCTTATCGTCACTAACACCGTAACATCTGACTAGGTGGTAGAGTTTCGCAGTGACTCACCCAGATTGGTACCACCGCCTTACCTATTCCTGCTGCCATAACGTCATTACGTGTGCCGGTTCGGAGCATAAGGTAGTCGGTAAACTTACTTTTGCTCGAGGCCTAACATTCCGGCCTCAGGTTGGCAACGCACCATTACCACCTTTGGTGTCTCTAGGCGGCGTGAATTTCTTACCATCAGGAAATCCGTCTGCTTGTTTGTCTCCCAATATCATAAAAAATGTAAAAAAAAACACGAACAAATCCTAGTAGGCATTACAAGGACTTTGCACAATTTACTTCAAACTGTGAAAGATGCTTCTGGTTTGTTCCATGAGCTCAGAGTCGCTTATCATACAATGAAAGGCTATGTTATGTTTTTCTGGGAAATTGTCCTCCGATCAATGTCCCCGTCAATCAATTTTTATCTACGATTTATCTTTTCAACATAAACAGCTGTTTTAAAGAGATAAATCTTAGATTAAAATTGTTTAACATTTTGGAACTAGTGGCGTATTTCTCGAAAGGCAATTGTGATTTTAGATGACAAAGAGTGTCGCATGGTAAAGGTTTAAAAAACTTAGATTAAAATTGTTTGACATTTTGAAATTAAGGGCGTATTTGTCGAAAGGCAATTGTGATTTTAGATGACAAAGAGTGTCTTATGTTAAAAGGTTTAAAAAACTTAGATTAAAATTGTTTGTCATTTTGGAACTAGTGGCGTATTTGTCGTAAGGCAATTGTGATTTTATTTGACAAAGGGTGTCGCATGTTAAAGGGTTTAAAAAACTTATAGCCTGTTTTTTAATCTCAGAGACTAAATTGACACATGTGAATGTCAAGTTTCCAAATAATGATACCTGTGTTTTTTTTGTAGTGCTGTCCTATGATACCGATTTTTTCAAAGCGTAAATTAATGTCGATTTTCGAAGAATGAAAAATCTAAATTTGTTTAATACTAAAACTAAATTTATTGTCTACCTTAACTGACATCAGAAAAGAGAACATTATTTCAAAGATTCTTTTTTATTTAAGACATTCCAAAGTGGTCTCATTGCAAACAAGTCTGGGTCTTCTTGATTAAATTGAATAGAATTCTAGGAAAATACTTAAGTTTTGGTGCAATTATACTGAAGTCATATGATTATTATATTGAAATCGAAGTCGGTTTTTTCCAATTTACAGAATTGTAAATTATGTTAACCTTTATGTCCTTCAATGTTTTGAAATGTTCAATTGCGTCCGTTGTGCTTGATGTGTCCTAGCTATCTATTACCTACTGCTACTGTAAAGTTCTGTTGCATTGTTGTTTTACTATAATGCGTTATGTTTTAAATAAAAAAAAGCCTGGGACCCTGGACACATTGATCTAACCCTAAAGTAAGCAAATTATATGATTGTAATATTGGTGCTAAAGGGCGATACTAATCGATGGATATACTTGTGTCTTGTATGGTTAAATTTTTTTAGTAAATACTCGTATATTTTCTCCCGTATTGGTTCGGGTCGACGCGGACAGTGTAAATTAGCTTTATCCCGACTACGTGAAACTTATGTCTTAGGCTTATTTTAAATCGTTATAAATTCTAGCTATTTTGCTTAAGAACTTTAAAGAAGCATAAGGTTGATATTTCCCTGTTTTGGTCGGGGTCCTCCGTGTAGCCTAGAACATCTGCTGTCCTGCCTGCCTCCTAGCACTCCTCAAGAGGCGAGCAAAAGCAAAGTGGCTCATTACCAACAAGACCAGTGTTTTTAGTGTTGTGCAGCAACTTGCTGGATAGGGATCTACCGCTTGACCTATTCTAGCCGACATAGTGACAATGTCATGTTTTAGACCAGAGGGTAGGGCAACACAATTGGCCTTAAACCCCTACCACGCAAAGACGCATTTACAATATATATGGTCACTATACGCTGCCGTCATCCCTTACCATTAGGAAAGCCGCGTACTTGTACGCTATATTTTGCCACAAAAAACAGTACGGTTTGTTTTCTTACGCAAAAAATAAGACTTTTAAGTTAAATTAATACGAAGTTTTTATGAAAGGCTTCTTAAAGTAACTCAACAGTGATGGGAAGGACTGTATAGCCAATGTGTTGAAAACCAAAGACAAAATATGTCAACAGGGTCGTACATAAAGTCGATGACATTAACAAAGCTTTAATTAAATAATATATTTAGATAAATAATTACATAATTTTGAGTAATCAAGTACCAATCTAAATAAAAAAATAAATTAATATTTAAAGAAACAAGAACCTATTTTTTTATGAAAATACATAAAATGTTATTTATTAATCTGCATTTATGGAGCATATTAATTATGTTTTTATTAGTTTTGAATACACTTGTTCCGATTTTCCTATGCAACTTGTAAAAATCGGTAACAAATTTTGTTAACATTTATCGATAATGGCACGACACTATTTTTGAATAGCAAAAAACTGACAACATTGCTAATGTCAATTTAGTCTCTTGAGATTAAAAAACAGGCTATAGTTTAAAATTGTTTGACATTTTGGAAAAAGGGACGTATGTGTCGAAAGGCGATTGTGATTATAGATGACAAAGAATGTTGCATGTCAAAGGGTTTAAAAACGAAAGCAAATAAAAAGATTATTGCGAGACTTTTTCATATATTAATTCAACAATAACAAACAAAACATTCCATAATTTTCTTCTGTAAAAGATTTAGCTACGTATCAAGCTACTCATCAACCGGCGTGAAAAATCAGGTGTTAGATACTATGGTATGCATCTAGACTCTGGCATTTGAAAACAGAGTTGGAAAATTGTAGAGACTCAAGGTAAGTTCATGCTGGTAAATGTAGAGTGCAATTCTCTTGTAACTGAGTCCAGGTAGATGTTCTTTCAGCAACTTTCTTCTCCTTGCGTACCTTTTTAAAATGAAATGACATGAAAGTTATTTGTATGCGGAATACGTGTGTTAAAAAGATGTCACAAAATTATTGAAGAATTCCAATATATTTTACCACATTTTCAAATATTTTAATATTTGTAAAAATGTTTATTTTATAACATACATTTTAATATTATGTATTTCTATTCCAGTCACTGTCACCAAAAATTCATTATTGAACAGATGTCTTTTTTAAAACGTGGATCCCAGTGTTTGCACGGATCCTTTATGTAAAAAAAACATCTGCAATTCTACTTGGCAACTCATAAGTGAGGCATTTTCCATATTACATAAATTCCATATAGGCATCATTACCAACACGACCACTAGTGGTAGAGTGCTGTGCAGCTTGCCCTGGTAGGAATCTACCATCTTATGTAATTTTGCTCCGGTCCAGAGGGTAGCCGGAAGACTTCCACATTAGGCCTGAACACCTGGCCACAAGGCATCAATGCACCTATAACATCTATGGTATCTATAGCCCAGGGTTATCTTACACCATCGGGGGAGATGCGTGTCTGCTCGCTGTCTTTTTCTATAAAAAAATGTCAATACGGTATTTTCATTCTATTTAAATAACTTTTTTTTGTGTGTCTAAAATGATTACGGAGCTATCAATACTGAGGTAACACAATTAACAATTGAAATAATTTAATCTATAGTTATATTTCTACTTAAAATAAAATTTTAAGCTAGCCTTAGGTTTTTGTGGCGATTATCTTTGGTGCAAACGTGTATTTCTTACCATCAGAGATCTTACCAATTACCACGAGTCCACGATTTGCCAAAATGACTGTTCTCGCTTTCGTCTCTGTAATTTATAAGTATGAAAACTTTGAACAGCGCCTCTATTCGTGGCTAACGGCCAATGTTAATAATATCCATCCATATTTATCCAGTCCACATATATGTTATTAGCAAGCGATAACATAAAAATGGATCAAAATATCAATCTAGGACAGCGAGTTTTGGATTAGGATTGATTATTAATATTGGCCGTAAGAGGAACATTTTGAGACCAAAACTGTCATTGATTTCGACACGTAACTTACCGAACATAATCTATACTAACTCATGGTAAGGGCTCTGGACATGCGAATACAGTAATGGCAAACTTGCGTCGTTTATTACTGGAAGATAAAATTATACTTACAAACATCTGATCCCACATCATTAAAGAGCATGGTGATAACGATGCGCTACTTCCTGCGACGAGAGCTGAAGGTAAGGTACAAGCAGCATTCACCGCTCCAACGACATCCAACACTAGAACTGAAAACCATAATTGACTATCTGTTAAGCAGTTTTTGGATTAAACGTAACAAGTAATTCAAACGTTTAATTTGAATCCAGCAATAACAATCTAAAATAATAAAATCTTTATATTATATATCTAATTCTTGTGTTCGTGTATTTGTCACTGAACTCCTTTTAGACGACTGGACGGATTTTGATGGAATTTTTTGTGTGTGTTCAAGGGAATTTCAGAATGATTTAGATTCACAATTTGGTCTCCTGGAAAATGTTTTATTCATTATTTTTTTTTATTTGTAAGTAGTCGTTGATGTTGGAATGTTTTACATTGGTTCAGGCAGACTGCGCTACTATAGAATCATTAATGTTAAGCGATACGAAGTTTGCTAGGTCAGCTAGTCTATAATATAAAACTTAATCGCTAAATGTATTGGTAAGCACATAACTTCCGAACGACTGGACCGATTTGGGTATTTTTTTATTGTGTTAGTTATTATCAGGAGAAGGTTCATATGAAGAGAAAACCCGAGAAAGTTGCAGAGAAAATGGGAAAAATAATACTTCATTATTTCCCATACTGAACGGGTGGAAAGAAGTTCGCCACGACAGCTAGTTAATATTGAAATTTTCTCCGTGTAAGCTTAGGCTTGCTGATTAGAATAGACCATAACTCTCTTTGCCTGACTACTCGTAAAAGGCAAGCATTGCTTGAATAGGTATCAACGTGACCAAATGTGATATACGATGAGTGCTTTGCAGCAAATTGCCCGGGTGTCCACCTTACCTATTCCTGACGCTAATATTCCGCTATCATGACTGTTAGAGCTAAAATAACTGACCCTTACAAGTAAGGATGCTGACAGGGGAAGATAGACAAAGAAAACCCTTGCCTGTAATGTTTTAATCATGGCTTTTATCGTATGAGTCAAAATATAATAGCCAGAATCAACCCCTCTTCAGGTCGACGAACGCGTCCGCCGATGCCATCTGCAGATGAATCTGTCCACGTGTAGAGGAGGCATAACATACTTAGCTCGTTTTAGCAATCGGTCATTTGGAGATTTCCAGTGCTATCTGAACGCTCTTTGGGGGACCCCACCCATTTGCCATTAATTCGCTAGGCCCATGCTCACGTGAAGAAGGAAAAGAAAATAAGACTCGTATATAGGTGTAAAAGGAAAGAGTTCATACAAAATAACCATAGACAATCAGTGAATTTTCGTATGGCGTTTTAAATGACACTGTTGCTATCTAACTGGACCACTGTGCTTCAAATTTATACATACTCAATGATCACATGTTTAACTAAACACTGGAATTTCAACCAATAACATGATGCCACGTCATCCACGTTCATTAATGGTTGGATGTCAATTTTAGAGTGTTTAATAAAACATGTGTTCAACAAGTATTAAAATGTTTTTGCAGTAAGGCGTATGTGTCGAACACTCTTTATCCTTTCTATACAATTATTTATCGATTGTGTTTAATCTTGTGTCCGCGTTATATGTAGTTTTTTTTTTTGTATGATATGACTACAACAGATAAAAAAACACAATTTGTATGAGAATGTGTACTTACGATCGTGATCCGGAGCGGTACGAAGGAGGGCGCTCGTACTCCGTTGCGCCATAACGGTAGGGCTCCCGCTGCCTGTGACCAAAACAGCTGATTAAACGGACAAAAGAAATAAATAAACATATAAATACGTCCTGAAGACAAGACTGAATATATCACACAGATTGGCTTAACCCAAGTTAAGTTATTTATTCTGTATCCAAAGTTTTTAAAAAAATTTTTTGTTGTTGTTGTCAAAAAGTTGTCAATCAAAGATACCTACTTACTCAATTAAGTATAGTAGTACTATTTTAATTATGCGCTTCGGCTTAATTCGTCACGTTTTGGAAATCTGAATGTATTTTAAATATATCTATATATAGAGTTCTTATTACATAACTAATAATTCGCTTAAATTTAAATTAGGTCAGCAAATTAAAAAATAAAAGTACAAAGTGTAAAAAGTGTAAAAAAGTGTAAAGCCGAAGCGCATAATTTAAATAGTAGTTCTGAACTCTGCCTACCTATTCAGGGATACTGGCGAAAAAGATACTTTTTTTTTTGTGATATTGGAAGGCAAACAAGCAGACGGATTTCCTGATGGTAAGAAATTCACGCCGTCTAAAAACACCAAAGGTGGTAATGGTGCGTTGCCAACCTGAGGCCGGGATGTTATACCTCGAGCAAAAGTAAGTTTACCGGCTACCTTACCCTCCGAACCGGAACACGTCATGACGTTATGGCGGCAGGAATAGGTAAGGCGGTGGTACCAATCCGGGCGAGTCGCTGCTAAACTCTACCACCTAGTCAAATGTCACGGTGTTAGTGACGGTAAGCCCATGCTCGCCTTTTACGAGCTGCCTGGCACAGGAAGGCAGATGGTCTATTCTACAAAGGAGCCCGGACCAACACGGCGTGGCTTTCCTGTACCTAAAATGATTAATTTCGACTGTTGCCTTTAAGGCCCAATTGCTACAATAGAGAGATACTAACTGGGTTGTGGCGTTATAATATTTGCCTCTGCAAAAGCATCTTCGTGCACGATGCAAAGCGAGGACAAGCCCGTCCCCTCGCTCTCCGCCCTTCGCCCTCTTGTCCATCTCGTACGTGGGCGGAACTACAGTTCTGTATGCATGGAACAATCCACAAGAATTGTTAGTAAGCACCCCATTACTTTTATATTTTTTTAGCATTTTGTCCGCTATTCTTTTTGTGAAATGTTCAGCTTTGTTTCAAATTTATGCACTGAAGTGTACTTTTTTATGATAGTGGAAGGAAAACAAGCAGACGGATTTCCTGATTGTAAGAATGAATTGCTATTATATATTCTATTATATACTACTAGTCAACCTAACTTTATTTAAATAAAATTTTAAAAAGGGACTAGGGTGCATAGAAAAAGAAAGAAATGGATGCGTGTACTTATGTTCGCTCGTGAGAAGTTAAACCTCCTTGAAAAAAATAATAAAAAAACTGTAATGAAATATATACATATATATATTAGAGGCGCTGTTCGAAGTTTTCATACAAATAATTTCCAGAGACGGTACCGAATATAGTAAACATGACAAGCCGTAATATCATGGTTAGGGCTCTGGCCACTTCATGAAGTTACTTTTGTGTAACATGTAAGATGAGCGTCCATCTTAAAATTTCTGTGAATTTTGTGTGACGTATCTTAAAATTTCACTATCGAATTTTTTTCATAACGCGCCTAAAGAAGTATAACTTCAAAAATATGTACTAAACATTTGCAAACACATTTAAACCTAACTTTAGATTGCATAATAAATACATAACAACACATATTTAACAATAAAAATACTTAACATATCAACAAAGTTGTCCTAGATAATATGTAAATATAAATATTTTACCAGTAGGATTTTTCGCAAGCGTCCTACAGACTTTTGATGACGATAATTGATTTAGTAGAAGAAATTAAATAAAAATGAAAAATATTTTAAAACTTGTCAATGTTGTTATAATTGCTATTTAATAAACTATGATTAAATTACATTAAATTAATCATTATTTAAAACTAAATTTATTTATTATATATTTAATTTATAAATTATATATTTAATTTATAATTTATATTATTATTGATTTAATGTTTGATGATAGCACACGACTGATTAAATGATTTGATTAATTGATTGTTTGATTTAGGGTTTCATAATAATTAATACTGAGTCCGCCTGACGCGAGAGTCTCGTACGAATTGCGGGGCTAGAATTAGACTTGTTATTGTTCGGTCACAATAAGGGTCGCTCCGTACTAGTACCACAGAATAATATGTGCTATGGTTTCGGGCACATTATTCTACGAATTTCTAACAGTGTCATTCATTCACTAACGTAACATGACGTACTATTGTCTATCGCCGACGTCACGTTTTGCTTGGCATGAATGATCTCAGTTTTTTGAGTTTGACAATTCAATGAGTGCCAAAACAAAACGTTCGTGTCAAGACTACGGTGTTCAATCTAACCCCGCTGACGATATTTTTTCTAATGATCCGAGCCGTGGTTTGCAGCCGCAAAGTAAAAACCCGCTGAAGTTGCACTTTGCTGAAGCATATGATAAATGTACGTGTCGAGCTCGTACACCACCTTATCTTGTCAGATCACGCCAATGATGAACAACATCTTTTAGAGCCGCATCGATTACCCAAATTAACTAACGCGATAGATTGGTTTTTACTTGTGAGTAGCTACTGTGGTATCGAACGCAGTGGAGTTTGGCTTGTTCATCATATAACTAGGCACTTTAAAACTTTTTAAAATAGCATTAAGCACTTACACTTGGTCCCGTTGCAGCCCGACGGAAGCAGGTGCTTTGAGGCTAGCAATGGCGAGTGCCACCCACAGCAGCGGCAGCAGCAGCAGCACACACCACGCTAGCGAAAGCCAGTACCCGTTCTGTAAATCATTCAATACCCTCAGGTCTAACAATCCAATTACATACATACATATCTTTACACCAAGTCCCTTACGGTGGAGTTTGAACTTACGGGATAGGCAGAGAGTATCGAGTGCCAGACCTGTCGTGACAAACCTGTCTACCTTCCTTCATATTTATTACCCTTTTCATACAAACACGCCGGTTTCGAAGACTCTTGATCTGACAATCCAATTGTCTCGTTTAGATGTAGATAATATGAAAAAATGATAAGTAGGTACAGATATTGTCTTCATCATGGAAAAATTTCACACCGCACATAAAACGTCCATTGTGTGCGTTGCCTTAAAAACAGCAGCTTCATAGCAGACGGTCTTCATAATATTTAAAGTATTAGAAGGCGTTGCCAAGGTTTTACTGAGCTATTTGAGAGAAATTTCACTAGGTCCCATCCAGACTCACGAGACTTAAAGTCACTAACATTACAGGGGTAGAAAGAGATTTTTGTTTGTGTCATCTGTAATTATCGAAGTGGCTGGGGAACATGCTCTCAAGCAGATTCATCTGTAGCTCGTATTTGGACACTATAAAAACCGCTGTAGCTAAAAAGTTTCGTTGTACATGTGCAAATTATCATTATTACATGGTAGTTTTGGATATTTAAATTTATTTAATTGCGTAATCTATAGAAAACTACTACAAACGCCTTGTTACTTTATATTAGCAAAATGTGAAACATGTAAATTTCATTCATGTTATTGCTATTATAATAATATTTTTTATGGCAAAACACAGCGTACTTGAAGCACGCGGCTTATGGAAGCCGCTTTCGTCAAGTACTAGGAAGTGGTAAAAAAATTATGATCTAAGTATACACACCAAGAACCTTTTGGTGCGTCTCTATCTTAGAGCCGGAATATTAACCAACCTGTGCAAATATACACGATAGGTACCTTACCCTGCATGGAGCGCGATAGTGGCGAGTATTGACGTGAAAGCAGCAGGAATATATGCTATATTATTTTTATTAGTCTTTTTAAAGGTAAAACATTACTCTGTTTAAAGGTTAGTGTTTTGCGGTTCAGCTAATCTCATTATTTTTTTTCAAATTTATTTTTATTTTTATTTTTGAGATAAAAGTAGTTTCAGTGGTAATTTATTTGAAAACACTTGTACTTTCCACAATATATTTTATTATTTTTTATTTTTAGTATTTAGCCAACCGGTTTGGAGTTGTTATATAGCCCTGATGATGCTTGTATAGCGAAACCGGTTGGCTAAATACTAAAAATAAAAAATAATAAAATATATTGTGGAAAGTACAAGTGTTTTTAAATAAATTACATTAAGAATGGAATTCCACCAAGCTCCGACGATAAGAAGTATAGAATCTAGTTTCAGTGGGTGTAAATTAAGTTTGGTGAGATGGAAAGATATTTAAAGAAAACGTTATTATGTCAATAGTAATAGTAATAAGATGACAATTTAATATTTTGTTAGGTAATAGAAAAATAGATAAATAGACACCAAGATCTGGAGTGGATTTATCAATTAAATGTAACCCAGACATTTAGTAGGTAATATCAAAAACGAGATTATAAAAACATAATATTAAGGCCCCATACTCAGTCAGCCAGAAGAGCCAATCACCGCTCTCCCCCGGTCCATGATTACTATGAACAATGGCGCTCTAAAGTAAACGTCTTAAGCGTCAAATCACTATTTTTGACACTATAAAAGTAATTTGAAAAAAAGTATAAAAACTGAAACACTTATCTTTTTGGTATAGTACTTATCTATGTTTATGTTAAATCTGATGTCGATATTTTCACAATTGAAGTAGACAGAAAGCAAAAGCTATCAAAAAAGGGTTAACTTTTTTTTTTTTGTATCGAGCAAAATGAAATGAATCGTGTTTTGGAAACACTAGTCTAGTAAAGCATATTCATGTTAATCTTGTGTATTTTTGTCAGCAAGATCCATGATTGCTTTATATGAAAAAAACAGTAAACTGCTGAGGTATTTTAGCGTATATGGCCCCTTAAAGAGTGACCACACTCGTATAAAGAGACAGACTTAAATCAGTCAACATGTATACATTAGGTATACACAAAACACAATTAATATTGTAGTAACAGCAATAAGATGGATGACATTTTAGGTATTTTGCTACAATAAAGTAACAAGGTGTTTTGTAAGTTTTTTTACGTGAGATGAGTGTATAAACACATCGCTCTCCTGATGGCAAGAAATAACCATGGCCTATAAATACCATGGATGTTACAGGTGCGTCGCTCTCCTGTGGCCGGGATATCGAGCCTTTTGTGAAAATCTTCCGGGTTTCAGAGTCTTTATTATGACAGGAATAGGTAAAAGCGGCAAATTACTACTCGCGCAAATTACTCTAACACCAGTGGTCTTGCGTTCTTGATATTAATTTTAACCAGGTTTCACCTCTCACGATTTGACTAAGGGATGCAGAAATTCTATTCTACTCAGTAGACCTGTACACTGTGAAAGTTTTCTATCAACATCAAACTAAATGAAAATAATCAAAACAGCCATTATGTTTCTCTACACGTACAATAAAGGTAGCATTCGTCCAAAGGTTTTCACAAAAATCAACAGTTTTTATATATTTTTTTTTATGATATTGGAAGGCAAACAAGCAGACGGATTTCCTGATGGTAAGAAATTTCCGCCGCCCAGAGACACCAAAGGTGGTAATGGTGCGTTGCCAACCAGAGGCCGGGATGCTAGGCCTCGAGCAAAAGCAAGTTTACCGGCTACCTTATCCTCCGAACCGGAACACGTCATGACGTTGTGGCGGCAGGAATAGGTAAGGCGGTGGTACCAATCCGGGCAAGTCACTGCTAAACTCTACCACCTAGTCAGATGTCAAGGTGTTACTGACAGTGTGCCTATGCTGGCCTTTTACGAGCTGCCTGGCAGGAAGGCAGATGGTCTATTCTACAAAGGAGCCCGGACCAACACGGGGACAAAATTGTATAGTTCCAACTTAACAACGAGTTAAGTGTTCCAAGTACGAGTAACAGTTTTATGCATGCTCCTCCTCAGCTAGTGTTGCCAGATAAAATGATTGAAATATCTGGACACAATTTCAAATGTCGGGATTTTTAGATCATAGTCGATACAAAATCAAAAATCTTTTTTTTTAAATAACATTTGAAGCTAGGTATTACAATAATTAACTACATTTTTTAACTAACACCAAAGAGGAGGATGTGTACTATATATATGAGTATTATGTATGCTTATATTTTTTACGTCTACTTAGACTTGGCATTCTATTTGAGACACAGAGATTTGACATTATTTCCATTTCTGGTTTTGTCTGGATTTTCTCTGGCCATCATACGAAATGTTGGGACAAGGCCGACCCTATGTCAGCAGAGCAACCTCAAATGCGAATAATTCCATAATCTAGAACAGCTACCGCTATACGCCGCATACGAACATTAATATAGTCATTGGAAATATTGCATTTCATAATCATCATCAGCCGGAGGACGTCCACTGCTGGACATAGGCCTCCCCAAAGAGCGCCACAAGTCACGGTTACCAATACTGCATTTATCAGGTAAGTGTTGCTGTAGAGCATGATGTATTTAGTTGGTAATTTTGGTCTGCGGTAATTAATGATTTTTACAAAAACGGTAGATATATTGTAATTGCCTTAATTAATACAATAATTACACCACTGCAGAAAAAAATAAGTGACAATGTAAGGAACACTTTGCCAGGATATTATAATTATAACTTGGGTTGGGCAACTGGCAAACGAGAGAGAAAGACCATCAGAAAGTGTTATGGAAGTAGACGGAATATGGTAGATGAAATCGCAAAAAGAGAGGATGAAAAAGCAAAAGAAGGATATATGTAGTAAATATTAGAAAACGCCTCTACTCAGGGAGAGTAAATAATTCATGTAAACCTATTTATCCAAACACATACAAAAAAGAAATTTAATTTAATTAATGTACCGTCTCTTTAATTTTAAACTTATGTTAATCAAGTCCATTTAAAAAAATATATATGGTCATTCCGAAATAGATATTAAATTGTTCAGACAGTTCAATACATGTAATAAAAGATATCACATAAAAATACCATGATTGAAATGAGTTTTTCTTAAGAAACTATCTAGCGCTAGAGTCAAACGAAAAAACCAGGCTAATAATATTGAAAATAATGTCACTAGATTTTGCTTTTTTTTGTACCTACAGATATATTTTTTATTTTCCCCGTGTTGGTCCGGGCTCCTTTGCAGAATAGACCATCTGCCTTCCTGCCAGTCAGCTCGTAAAAGGCGTACATATGCTTCCCGTATCTAATACCGTGCCATATGACTAGGGTGGTAGAGTTTCGCGACTCGTCCGGATTGGTACCACCGCCTCATTTCAGACGCCATAACGTCAGTGCTTGGCGTTCACGTTTTCCGGTTCGTACGATAAGGTAGCCGCTAAACATACTTTTGCTCGAGCCTCATCATCCCGGTCGCAGGTCGGCAACGCACCATTATCATCTTTGGTGTACCTATTATACTATCGAAAAATCCGTCTGCTTCTTTTCCGCGTTACATGCGCAATAATAATTAAAAAAAAAATGTATCTTCACGCCCATATCCCCGAAGATTTAGGCAGAGGCACAACCAGGGCACCCACGACTAGCTGAAGATACTAAGTCACACAACGCGATAGGTGGCAAGCCTATCGCCAACCGGGCACAAATCCTATCCCGAGCAATATTTTTTATTACAAAATTGGAAAAACCCAATTTTCTTTTTGTTGCTCGACCCGGGATCCGAACCCGAGTCCTCATGTAGTCAAGTCTGACTGAAACAACTGAACCGCTAGACCACAGAGGCACAATTTAAATACAATTATTATTAAATCAATTTCTACATAGCGTTTTTTTATTACTATTGTATATTTTATTAAATCAGGCGTTACTTTGCGGAAATCCATTGTAACAGATGTAAAATAAGCCTTTATTTTGCCACCCACCTCCGCGACCAGAACACGAATATAGGAAGAGCTCGGGAAACAATATAGATTGTCAAGTTCTTCACATGTGACAACCCTACCTAAAGTTCAAGACCTTTGGAGGTGGGTGGTGGGAACCTCAGTTAGGCTTGTCACACTCTGTGTCGTTTGGAGGATTATTTGCCACGATAATTACACTGCTTACGCGGAATTAGCAAAATAAAGGCTTATTTTACATCAGTTACTATTGTACAAATAAGAGTACTGACGACAGGCAACACAACCGCGCGACAGACGGAGTCTCGAGTAGCGTTGAAAGTAGCGGATAGGGGACCGCAGTATCCCAGTTTGTCCCGGACTGCGACAGCTACCCGAGACAGGAACGACTGCAACAATGACGCTACTCCCTTCTGCAGTGACGACTTTATCTGAAAACATATAAAGACTAGCTGCGCCCCGCGGTTTCACCCGCCTAAGTTACAATCCCGCGGGAACTCCGGGATAAAAAGTAGCCTATATGTTATTCTGGGTCTGGGTCTTCAGCTACCTACATACCAAATTTCATAGTAATCGGCTTTGTAGTTTTTGCGTGAAAGAGTAACAAACATCCATACATCCATACATACAAACTTTCGCATTTATAATATTAATAGGATTACTCCGTGAGTTGCTTTGGATTAAGTTTGAGAATTATTTATGTTGATATCTAGACTTTTGGTTTTAGGTTAGCAGTAGAAGCGCTGTTCAAAGTTTTCTTGCTAGCGAATACAGCGCAAACTTATGGTTTTCCCCGTGTTGCTTCGGGCTCCTTTGCAGCATAGACCATCTGCCTTCCTGCCAGGCAGCTCGTAAAAGGCAGGCATAAGCTCACCGTCACTAGCACCGTGACATCTGACAAAGTAGGTAGTAGATTCTCGCAGCGCCTCTCCAGATACCACCGTCTTACCTAGTCCTGCCGCTATAACGTCAAGGCGTGTTCCGGTTCGGAGGTTAAGGTAGTCAGTAAACTTGCTTTTGCTCGAGGCGTAACATCCCGACCTCAGGTTGGTAACGCACCATTACCACCTTTGGTGTCTATAGGCGGCGTGAATTTCTTATCATCAATACCTCTTTTGTTTGCCTTCCAGTATCATAAAAAAGGGCGTTGGCAATTCTACTATAAAATAAGAAGTCACGTATTAACTTAATAATGCTTTTTCACAAATCTTGAATGAAATTTGAAATCAACGCATACAGTTTCCAACACCAATGTCCGGTTCCTATATTCAAAAAACGAGTCGTTTTGATTACAGATGGTAGTATTTTGTACGCTTAGTAAGATTACTAACAACGGTTGCTCGTTTCCGACTATTGATTCTTAACATTTTTTGAATATATTGGTAACGCTCCGTTACTTTTGAACAAACTACGAATGGTTTAGCTGACGGATTACGATTCGTTGATTATAGGAACCGGGCATAAATCGCATCGTACCTCATCCCATTCATTACTTATGGTCTTATTAGAAATTTTTCTTGATTTTTGAAGTGAAAACTTCATTAGCGGCGTTGTGTACTCTTTTGGAATGGGTAAAAATTTCTAAACTCATGTGAGGACACGTGACCAAAAATTCGTAACACGGCGCAGAGCGCTTGAGCGAATGTTCGTGTTGTCATGTTTGTGTACGATAGCGCAATAAATGAATATTGTATTCTACCACATAAATGATAGTACTTTTCTACAGATAACTAAAGCAATTCGTGCAAAATTATTCCCTAACCATTCCAAAATATCAAAATGCACAACATTAATATTTAAGTTTTCACTTCTGCCGGCAATCCCGCAGTGCAACCCGTTTTATTTTGACCTTTTAATTAAGATCCAAACTATATAGCGAGGCACAAAAAATCGAACAACACTCCAC
>NJDD01000413.1:99321-111080 GCA_002245505.1 Calephelis nemesis
CCTTTTAATTAAGATCGAAACTATATAGCGAAACACAAAAAATCGAACAACTCCTCGGATCTCGGATAAAGAGCTAGCTTTTTACTCACACTTCCTAAAATTGATTTTCTTCCTTCTTGTAGATATCTCTCAACAATGTCTATGTCATGCAGCCGAGATGTGATGGCCTCTTCTAGCGACGAATGTTCCAAACGTAGAGTATTGCGCCATGTTGCGACCGTTCTCTGAAATTAAATTAGCAGGTACTTATCAATTATTGAAATGAAAACTTCTTTATCGGCATTGCGCACTTTTTTTAAAATGGGTAAAAACTCGCGTAAGATAGTCAGATCGTAAGACAGCGCAGGGCGCATGCGCAAATAAGACGGCGCGAGATCTAAATTAAACGTGGATTCATTGCTGTTTTTCCATTGCTTACATATTTCCGAAGAATATAGGATACGCAATGGATAATACGCCGCAATATACCCACCATTACTTTCTCACATGATAGCAGAGACGTATAATATGTATCAACAGACATTGCTCTTTTTGTTCCATCTTAAAATAAGCTTTATGTTTAGACGAACAATGTTCGTTATACAGATAATATGACGACGACGCTCCTAGCCGTCACGTGGTCTTACTTTACGCGAGTCTTTGTCAATCCAAACGCAGGTTGTTGATACGAAATATTTGTGCAGAAATTATAGTACTTTCATACTGATTATTAAAGCTATTCGTGTAAAATTATTCCAAAACACCTGAAACCTGTCTTTTTTTAAATAACAGTATGGGTGGTGATCTTTTTTTACTCTTAAAGACTAAGTAAGCAACGGAGAAACAAGAAATGGTATATATCCCAGAAGAATATACCATCCTTAAGTTTATCAATTGTCAACTAACCTCTAGAAAGTTCGTATTTCTTGCAATTTGGGCTGAATGATCCATCTGTTACCAAACCAAGAATAATGACAATAGATAATGATATAGATGTCGTTCTAGTCTTTGCCGCAAAATTTTCTCTTCTCCTTTTATTAATATCGACATCATCAGTCTTCCAGAGATCATGTTATGTCTGATATCAAATCGCAAAAAGCTCTAAAATTAGCGAAATATTTGGTGATTGCTCTTATATAAAATTAATTACTTGTTTGATGTGTTTACTAACATTGAGTTCCCAGAGGACCTCCCACACGTGTCCTGCAGTGATGTGTCGCAACTCCAGCACTTGGTTAACAGCAGTTTCCACACCTCGAGCCACTCCACTGAACTCAGCCCGCTGTGGAATAGCTCTCGCGCTGCCTTTCAAGACTGCCACAAGCTTGTCAAGCTTCAACGATGACATCTGCGTCTCCAGCTGGCATGAATCATGATTATATGTCAACAATGCATTATATCATTGGCTAAAACATGAGACTTCTGTGTTATGAGCAAATGAATATCCATCCGCTGGTCCATATGCATCCCCCGCGTTGGCCCGGGCTCCTTTGCAGAATATACCATCTGCCTTACTTGCCAGGCAGCTCGTAGAGGCGAGCATAGGCTTCCCGTCACTAACACCGTGACATCTGACTAGGTGGTACCTGCCGCTATAACATCCAATGCTTGCCGTTGACGTGTTCTGGTTCGAAGGGTAAGGTAACCGGTAAACTTACTTTTGCTCAAGGCTTAACATCCCGGCCTCAGGTAGGCAACGCACCATTACCACATTTGGTGTCTCTAGGCGGTGTGAATTTCTTACCATTAGGAAATCTGTCTGCTTGTTTGCCTTCCAATATCATAAAATAAAAATATAGCTTACCAAAAATGTCGCCACATCCCTAAATTCTTATGAGTATCGTAAGAATATATTGAAAATTAAGTTATACGTCTAGGATTTTAAACCTCAACGGTCATGTCATGTAGTGTATGGAGACACACCTCAGATACCGTTCCCTCCATGTTTAATTTGTCTAGGCCGAAGTGCTGCAGCCTCAAGAGACGCGCTCGTGCGGTCGGAGTCAAGAACGGGGTACTGAACATGATTTGATTGGAACGGATCGCAGCCACCCTGGACGCGTTGCGAGTTAGCTCCTCCTGGATACCCGAAATATTCACGATCCGATCCAGCTGAAGCGTCTGTAATATACAACAATGCTCTATATCTAATGAAACATTAAGTAGTAGCTAGTAGTTGTAGCAGTAGTTTATTTTTATGATATTGGAAGGCAAACAAGCAGACGGACTTCCTGATGGTAAGAAATTCACGCCGCCTAGAGACACCAAAGGTGGTAATGGTGCGTTGCCAACCTGAGGCCAGGATGTTAGGCCTCGAGCAAAAGTTTAGCGGCTACCTTACCCTCCAAACCGGAACACGTCATGACGTTTTGGCGACAGGAAAAGGTAAGGCGGTGGTACCAATCCAGGTGAGTCGCTGCGAAACTTTACCACCTAGTCAGATGTCACGGTGTTAGTGGCGGTAAGCCTATGTTCGCCTTTTACGAGCTGTCTGGTAGGAACGCAGATGGTCTATTCTGCAAAGGAGCCCGGACCAACATGTAATAGTAGTATCTTCATGCCCATATCCCCGAAAGGGTAGGCAGAGGCACAACCAGGGCACCCACGACAAGCTGTAGACACTAAGTTTCTTAATGTGATAGGTAACAAGCCTATCGCCAACCGGGCACAAATGCAATCCCGCGCCACGATATTTTTATAAGAAAATTGAAATTTCTTTTTTGTTTTTTGTTGCCCGACCCGTGGATCGAACCCGAGATCTCATGAAGTCAAATCCAACACCTGGACTGCTAGACCAAAGAGGCGACTAATACTAATAATTAAAACTGAAATTAAAAGAGATAGTAAAGATGTTGGATTTCTCCAATTTTCTAATAATAAAAAATGTTGGTCGGGATTGGAAATGTACCCGGTTGGCAATAGGCTTACCACCTATCACATTGTGGGACTTAGTGTCTTCGGCTAGTCGTGGGTGCCCTGGTTGTGCCTCTGCCTACCCCTTCGGGGATATGGGCGTGAAGATACTCTCTCTCTCTCTCTCTCTCTCTCTCTCTCTCTCTACTCTAGTAAAGATATAAAGCACGAATTTTATGACGAACAAGGTAAATCACCTGGTATATGGTGAGGTTACGATGACAGTTTACCAGTACAGAAGTCAGGTTGAAGTCGGGGTCTTGCTCTGCGCCGAACAGCTCCCGCTCGAGCTGTACAAACCGCTCCAAATCCGCAAACAAGCGGCTACCACGTGGCTCACTTTCAAAACAAATGTTATTTTCTTGTAAAGTTTGCTTTAAAATTATTAATTCAAACTTTATATTACATATAAGTAACTAGCGGCGGAAATATACATATAAACCTTCCTCTTCAATCACTATCTTCAATCACAATCAAAATCCGTTGCGTAGTTTTAAAGATTTAAGCATACAAAGGGACATAGGGCAGAGGAATCGACTTTGTTTTATATTATGTAGTAATATAACTAATTTTAAAATGGCTACAAAGACATAAGACAATATCCTATACAAAACTTAATATAATCTAGGAAGTAAGTAAAAATTAAAGTGCAGTAAAACTGCAAAAAACACAGCCTTTAATTATTTTTCGCCAAATAATTAAAGAATGGCCAAATAAATAAAAACCAAATCGCGATTTGATATTCCTTTTTCGAAAGACAGCTCATAATTCTGAGAGGTCCCACAATATGTATTTTGTCAACATACAGCAAACCGAGCAAAGTGATAGACAGAGGTATTACCCACCATTAGCCGAAGGTAATATTACCTTATGTTATAGTACCCGTAGATTACCTCTGGTAATTTTTACTTAAGTCTCAATTCAGTCGAAATATTGCACAACTATTTGAGAATTTTTAAAATGGGATAAGTTACCAAATTAGATTACTATTCAAATTAAGAAAAACTTTTAGTCTCTTGTTACTTGTTAGTCTCTGGTAATATTACCTGACAACTAGCAAAATTGTGATAAAGATTGACTGACTAAACAGAGCCATTTTGAATGAAATGTCGGGAACTGCGCATAATAAATACGTTTGAATAGGTTGTAAATTCATCTAGATTTTGCATCTCAAGTTACCGAGTTTGAGCCCGTTCATAGCTTAAGATAATACATGTTTGTGCGTAGATAATAAGCAGCTTACGTGAGCGGGTCACATATTAGCCTTTGGAAGATCAGCCCAAGCACCATGTGTACTGTTACCGCCATCACTGCTACACCGCCCACACACACCGCCCATTTACATCCGCTACACAAGTCAGTCAAAAAAAATGTCAAGTACACATAAAACATTACTTCAACAGTTAAAGCTTGCTACTAAAGATAACTCCTGAAAATAAACTATAGGATTTCGGGTTAAAATCCGCTTCTGTAATGATATCAAACTCTGGTGAGGAGTGTTTTTTTAATAGGTGGAGGTAGAAATTAAGATTTTTTAGGCAGTAAAGAAAATTATTATCGAAATTTTGAACTTGAATGTTATGGCCACGCGAATACTTAAATCGTACGAGCACGCATATCTTGAAAAGAAAAATAGTATCTTCACGTCCATATCCCCGAAGATGTAGGCAGAGGCACAACCAAGGCACCCACGACTAGCCGAAGACACTTAGTCCCGCAATGTGATAGGTGGCACCGAGGAGTAACGTTTTTTTTCTATTACAAAATTGGAAAAACCCAATTTTATTTTTGATGCCCAACCCGGGATTTGAACCCAGGACCTTAGGCAGTTAAGTCCTACAAAAATAATCACTAGGCCACATAGGTGATCTTCAGAGCAATCTTGAAAGAACTGCAACACGAAGTTTATGATTACGGTAATAGTGATGTCCTTAACCTTTATTAGCTTCTAACTAGCTGCTCGGCAAGTAGCTAGCGTTAATCAGGGCCCATTGGATATCAAAGGGGTCCTGACTGACACGATAACAAAATAGTAATCTCTCGGAAAGGTAATGTAGATGCGACAACTTCCCAATAACAGTATCCTCGGCATTACGGAAAAGCTGGAGAAATAATAATATTAAAATTCTACCTGCCAAGCAGATAGTTATAAATGAACTAAGATTTATAAATAGCCATTGCTGTAACTAGATTCTTTCGGAATATCGCCTGATATCATCGCTTTGAATATTCTCGAAGCAGTGGCTGCCTTACTTATCCTTGCAGCAGTAGCACCGTGATCCACAAACTCATGCAAACTCAAGCTCACGAGGCATGATAGAACGTACAGTTTTTTCGTGTCTCCAAGCACTGCAAGTTTGGATGCTTTCTTTTTCTGATGACATGCAATGGCATGTCATCAGAAAAAGAAAGCATCCAAACTCAGATCATAAGATAGATGTACCATGCCACTTACCAGATCAAGTAATTGGCGCCAGTAATCATATTGAAGCGGCGGGTCAGCCTGTCACATCGCATGATCAGGAGTCCCCACATAAACAGAAGTGTAACCTTCAAACACAACCTCTTNCAGCAACAGATCTACGTGTGCGTGTTGTGCAAGTGTTTGTGTGATTTTTTTTCACTACGGTGTAACAAATACTGTTTCTGTGTGTGTGTGTGTGTGCGTGTGTGTGTGTTTGAATGGAACTTAACTATGTATATATTTTTCCCCGTGTCCGGGCTCCTTCGTAGAATAGACATAGACCATCTGCCTTCCTTGCCAGGCAGCTCGTAAAAGGCGAGCAAAGGCTCACCGTCACTAACACCGTGAATTCTGACTAGGTGGTAGAGTTTAGCAGCGACTCGCCCGGATTGGTACCACCGCCTTACCTATTCCTGCCGCCATAACGTCATGACGTGTTCCGGTTCGGAGGGTAAGGTAGCCGGTAAACTTACTTTTGGTCGAGGCCTAACATCCCGGCCCCAGGTTGGCAACGCACCATTACCACCTTTGGTGTCTCTAGGCGGCGTGAATTTCTTACAATCAGGAAATCCGTCTGCTTGTTTGCCTTCCAGTATCATAAAAAAAATTTACTAATTATTACCGTTAGTAGCACTGCAGTCACAGCTAACGAGAAGTAGTAGCGATAGGGTTCGTAGCGCGCTACATAGCCTTCTAAAGTTTCCGCGTACCCGTGATACTTCCGCAACTTACTGCTGGTTTTGTTCAATTTTTCAATAATGTTTTCCACTTGCCCCATTAGCCGGTCACCTGTAGGAAGTGCATTACAATTGGTTTACACCTGGTTAATACATGAGGAGTGGCGTGTGATTATGGATTTTAATTTCCACCTAAGCAGCTATTTTCGTTTAAATTTAAGAATAGTCGCCTTCATTTTTGGATTTCTCGTTCTTTGCCAGTAAGCGTATTCAATTACGTTTGTTATACCTATTGGTTTCCTGAGGATGCCTCGGTGTCGAGGCGAAACGTACATCGAGTGCGATTTGGTGTTCTCTGTGGTGAGTTCTTCGACAAAGTTGGCGAAGGACGTGACAAGTGTTTTTGTTTCCCGTGTTCGGACTCTATTTGTGATCTGGTCGCGGTGGTTGGAGTAGGAACTTTAGGTAGGGTTGTCACATGTGAAGAACGTGACAATCTATATTGTTTCCCAAGCTCTTCCTATATTCGTGTTCTGGTCGCGGAGGTGGGTGGTGGGAACGTCAGTTAGGCTTGTAGGCAGTTACACTGCTTACGCGGAATTAGCAAAATAAAGGCTTATTTTACATTTGTTATAGCTGCTAGTTCCAGTTAATGTGCTGCTAAACCAAGTGTATATATGGCCTTCAAACACCTGCTATACGTCACCTAGAGCACTGACCATGTCCCACACAGATGGAGAGGCCTGCTCGGCAGCGGTGGCGGCGTTCCTAAGCCCTTCGTAGATATCCGCTGACTCTCTGTCCTCCAGTAGTTCTGACACATTTGACACTAACCATGATATGTCTGGGATCTGCACAAACAACAGTACAGGAAGTCAAACAAGCAACATACTGAGAAAATCACCATCTACTGAAATCAAAAAGTTAAATTATGCGCTACGTAGTCAATTTCCTGAGAGGATGCCTCGGCGTCGTCGTACGCCTACTGTGAACTGTGCTCTGTCGTGAGTACTTCGTAAAGGTTGGCAATCGAGGTGAATAGTTGGTTCATTTTTCGAGTTCCCCTATTCCTGATCTTGTCGCGGTACTGGGTAGTAGAAAAACTAGGTATCTACGGTTGTCACATGCGGAGGAAGTAACAACTTGCGTTGTTTTCCGAGCTGACTTTATTCGTGGTCTGGTCGCGGTGGTGGGCGGTGGAAAATTCATTAAACTTGTCACATTATGTGTCATTTGGAGGATTTGTCGCCACAACAGTCACACAGTTTTCTTGGAATAAGCAAAATAAAGGCTTATTCTACATAATTTACTACATTTCAAGATATACTTGTAAAGTACCTTGTCGTAGTCTATCTCTGTATCAAGGAAACTTCTGGAATACGTCTCATACAACTGCTGACAGTACGGCTCTATGCATTTGGATACCGTTTGCAACAGTGTCTTCTTTATTCGACGCAGACCTACAAAATGGATATAAGCTAGTATTGCCTAGTAATTTGGCTAGTTACGAGCATATGCATATTAGTGTTCAATAAATGGTGTATATCTACTAAATTCTGTGTCCCTTTATCCAGTGAGAAAAACGCTGCTATATACACGACACAAGACTTACTTTACTAAAAACCTTAATGTAACCTAACCTTTACAAAAAGCTTTGGACTTTACGACAATGTATATATTTAAAACATCTGTACATACTCTTTATTATCTTTATCCACTTCATCTTTTCATTTTCTTAAAGAATGAATACAATATAAATATTACGAAACAACGAGGAAGAATCCTTGGACTTTCGATCCCAAAAATATTTGAAGTTGCAAATGCACGGATCCTATATTTTAGCCATGACTACCTACCGACCTAGATTAACGTCGGTGGCCAGATGGCGCAAATGTTCCATGAGTTGTTCCAGCTGTCGCAGTTGATTCGGTGCCGACTGCAACGTGACCGCCAGCTGCTGCAACTGTCTGATACTTGACGTCCGCGCTACTAGTCGCAGTTGCGGCTCTGGCTCTGGTTCTGGCTCTGGCTCTGACACCTCATCTGTAAAACGGGTACTTCAGCGTGGGCGTGGAGCAATAACATCTCTTAAATCTATAGTATAAAAATGAATTCCCAATTCGCGTGGTCAAAGTATCACGCCTGAATGGATGAAGCAATTTTGCTAATTCTGTTTTTTTTTGTGTTAGTCGAAATGAGAGCGATATAGAAAATTTGTGATGTGTTATCTGTGAACACTCTCTTCTATTGTCTTTGTGTGATCTGGGATCTGTGAACACTCTCTTACCGCATTCGTAACAGTGATATCTGAGGTAGAGTGGGATTGCAAGAAAGTATTCGTAAACGGTCATTTGAAAAGTATAACAAAGCCGATATACAATGCGAATGAGACCTTGGTCCCCCCGGGTACCTACCGTCAAGACGATCAAGGACGATCAAATCGCTCGGGTCTTTTTTGGGATCCGAAGACTTTTGATACCTGCTACAAGAGTCTTCGGATCTTACGTGTTTGAACGAAAAGGGTAATAATGAATGTGAAGAAAGCCAATCAGGTCTGCATCGATCATGAAATTTGGCACAAAATTTGTAACATAATAAAAACCTAGGCCCGGAAATTGAGACATCTTTGCTTATATCGCTTTGTTGGTCGTTGGTAAGAAAAATAACGGTGGTAACCTGCAAGTATGTCCTGGATTAAATGCGATTTTAATCCATTATAATATGATACATCCGAAAGTCTGTCTGTTGCTCTTTTACTTAAAAGTGCTGAACCGATTTTAGTAAAATTTAGTATGCATATAACGAATGACCCGAATTCAAACACAGTCTAACTTTTTCTACGCTACACTAATATTCTATGCTGATGAAATTGGGGCAAAACAGCTTGTCTCTTATATATGTATAGCTGTTCGTTAGTCTTGTTAAATCTTAGGAACAGCTGGATTGATTTGACTAATTTTGGTTTTGAATCATTTGTGGAAATCCAGGGAAGATTTTAAAGATAAGAAAAAAAAGCTGCAAGGAAACTAGGAAAAACAGCATTTTAAGATTTCCCATACAAACAAAGCGGATGGAACGAATTTTGCCAGGACAGCTAGTTTAAAATAAAAGAATGTACGTAATAAAGTATTTACTTTCGGGTTCTTTGTCGCCTTTGTTGAGTTTGTTGCCGAGCCAACGCTGTAACTCGAGGAAGTTGTCCACAAGCAATACCCGCGTGTAGTACTGGGTGTTGTTGAGGAAGGTGTCCACGTTCATAAGTGCCTCTTCCGTCGCCCCCTTCACGCCGTCCACGTTCTGCCCCAAGTCCCAGTTCGACACGAACGCGCACACTATACCTAACCTGTCCAGCCAATCTAAACATCAGCTACCATCGTTAAACATTTTTCGCAGTTTACAGCAAGAGTATATAAATACTACGTATTAAGAGGAGGATCTTCCATAGATATATAGCAAACACGAGTTTTACATGAAGTTTGGCTTAAGTGACACAAGACACTTGACAGCAAGTATGGTGAAAAGGTTTAATTTGAAATTTGAAAGTAAGTCTAAAGGCATTCAGATGTAAGGCAACAGGTGTCATATGATTTAGGTGAATAAAAAACATAGCATACTTATCTAACACTTATTTTTTGTATAAATGTTGCGCAAAACTAGTTTACAGGCACATTTTATATTTTTTTTATGATATAGGAAGGCAAACAAGCAGACGGATTTCCTGATGGTAAGAAATTCACGCCGCCTAGAGACACCAAAGGTGGTAAAGGTGCATTGCCAACCGGAGGTCGGTATGTTAGGCCTCGATCAAAAGTAAGTTTACCGGCTACCTTACCCTCCGAACCGGAACACGTCATGACGTTATGGCGGCAGGAATAGGTAAGGCGGTGGTACCAATACGGGTGAGTCGCTGCAAAACTCTACCACCTAGTCAGATATCACTATGTTAGTGACGGCAAGCCTATGCTCGCTTTTTACGAGCTGCCTGGCACAGGAAGGCAGATGGTCTATTCTACAAAGGAGCCCGGACCAACACGGGGGAAAATAATAAGAGGAGGATCTTTCATAGATATATAGCAAACCCGAGTTTTACATGAAGTTTGGCTTAAGTGACCCAAGACACTTGACAGCAAGTATGGTGAAAAGGTATAACCCATTTAATTTGAAAGTAAGTCTAAAGGCATTTAGATTTAAGGCAACTAGTGTCATATGATTTAGGTGAATAAAAAACATAGCAAACTTAACACTTATTTTTTGTATAAATGTGACGCGAAACTGGTTTACACTCACATTTTATATTTTTTTTATGATATAGGAAGGCAAATTTCCTGATGGTAAGAAATTCACGCCGCCTAGAGACACCAAAGGTGGTAATGGTGCGTTGCCAACCGGAGGTCGGGATGTTAGGCCTCGAGAAAAGTAAGTTTACCGGCTACCTTACCCTGCGAACCGGAACACGTCATGACGCTATGGCGGCAGGAATAGGTAAGGCGGTGGTACCAATCCGGGCGAGTCGCTGCGAAACTCTATCACCTAGTCAGATGTCAAGGTGTTAGTGACGGTAAGCCAATGCTCGCCTTTTACGAGCTGCCTGGCACAGGAAGACAGATGGTCTATTCTGCAAAGAAGCCCGGACCAACACGGATCTAGTCAACATTAAGTTTTATCTTACGAAAATTATAATTGCCATCATTCAAAAGCATTCCTGCAAGACTTAAACTGGCATTATCTAATAAGGTATTTCACACTAACACTAAGTTCTTCCTACAATCTCACTCAGAGTCACAATAACACGAATGTTTTTTTTAATTATTTCTATATTTTACGTTTGACCACTATTGATAGTTAAATAAGGAAAAGGGTTATTAATCTTCTTTCGTCTTACCCTGGGATCAGACAAGCCGATGTTGCTTATTGTTATAGCCAGTTTGTTCTCCCTACCCATTGATTTGATTTATGTCACATATTAAATTGATTGAATAGGCTTATTAAATTCTAAGAAAAAGAAAAACTTATCCACGATAGTAAAATTATTTTTAGAACGGCGGTAACTAAATGGTGGACTCATTCTTAATTGTATTTGATCCCACTGGAGACTAATTACAACGTTCACACCCAGAAAACTCAGATTGCAAATTAAAGGTGCCATTCTTGTACTTATTCAAGTGTATATTACACAAGGATGTTATCAAAGTAAAGATGAATAATTTATAAACTCTCACAGAAATATGACAAGCAGGATGATGAGGGCGATGACCAGGGATCGAGGTTTATTCATCCATATATGCCTCTTGTGGTCGGGTCTCAAACAATTATATCGACAGCAAAACCAGGTTAACCTGTAAACATACTGTCATGTTTAGATTTTATTTTTTACAAACTCTTCTACTACTATCCAGATGGCTGAAATTGAAATTGAAAAAAGCTTTTATTACGTAGATCTATACAAAGATTCTTGTAACGCGTCTATATAATTCTAAAAACTAACACCGGATCGGCACGCGGCTACTCACTGAGAAAATCCGGCGAAAGAAACTCAGCGGGCTTGTCTTTTTTCTTATAAATGTAGTTTACAAAAGTTTATTATATTTACAAATAATTTGCAGAGATTGGTACGAGTATGAGGAGCAATTAATCCCAAGCATTTCTGTGTTTTAAATATTCTGAAATCTTATAATAACCCTTACCATACAACTTAATCTTAATATTTTTTTTTTAATTTATTAAAT
>NJDD01000415.1:10886-25373 GCA_002245505.1 Calephelis nemesis
AAACCAGAACGCTGCACCAAGTCGAGGTACGGTTTAACGGGAGATAGCCCTTGTTGCTGGCGTTCCATCCAATCCATCTAAGTAATGATGTCTCGGGCTGAGCACTCTGCTCGGCTCACAAAGCCCGACGAAGTTGTAAAAACCGCGAGGTTGGCAACACAATTAGTCATTTTTTAAAAAAGGGACTGATCCTAACAACTTGCTTAGCTTACAGAATTAAAAGTTTGGGAATCCCCGGCTGTAATAAAAAAAATATTTCATTACAGCCGGGAGTAATGAAATATTTTTTACATTACACAAATTAAAAAAGTGTTCACATAATATTGTTTTTATTCATGGGTTTATAAGCTTAACCGCTAACCTACACCTATTTTTTATGATAATTTATCGTATAATTATGTAAGTTTTACATAAAAGTTATATAATAAAAAAAATTGTACATTCAACCTACGCCATCGGATTGGTTCTGCATTAGTGTCATCTACTTTCACTGACTAACTGTGTCATTTTGTATTTAAATATTTAAATCAGATGTTGATTACATAAATCACTAACGAGTGCCGGCAGCTGAGGAGGATGTTTGTGAGTACACAGGTAGACCGCGAGTGAAGGTATATCCGTCGGAAATATAAATATATTTTACTAAACACGGATTCATTTAGGTAACTAATTTACTTAATTAAAAATTAACCTCCACATGCAAGACAAATAAACAGGATTTCCTGTTATGTAGTCGACTCTGTGTTCTAGCGATCTAGATGTTGGACTTGACTTCATAAGGTCCCGGGTACGATTCCCGGGTCGGTTGGCAAAAAGAAAATGTGTTTTGTTGGACTTGACTTCATGAGGTCCCGGGTTCGATTCCCGGGTCGATTAACGAAAAGAAAATGTGTTTTTTTCCAATTTTGTAATAAAAAGATAATGTTCGGGAATGGATGTGTGCCCGGATGGCGATAGGCTTGCCATCTTGCACAATGTGGGACTTAGTGACTGGAAAGAGGTAGACAGAGGCACAACCACGCACCCATGATTAGGTGACCCACTTAGACCCAACAACGTTGGTACTTTTTACATGTTATTTTATTTGCAGGAAAAATTTCGAAGTCATGAGATCTTTGTAATCTTTTAGTCATTAAGTAGTTAAGTTAATCAGAAATTTAACATATTTTAGACATTAAAAATCGTCTTTACGGTCTAGCGCTCCGGCGTCGGACTTGACTTGACTTCTTGAGGTCCCGGATTCGGAAAAATGTATATTTTGATTTTTCTAAATACACAAACAAAAATAACGTTGACCGGGATAGAATATGCGCCCGGTTGGCGATAGGCTTGCCACATATCACATCGTGGGACTTAAGTGTTTTTAGCTAGACGTGACTCTGCCTATCAATTCAGGGATATGGGCGTGAAGATACTTTTTTATGTACCTAATATATAATATCGGTATTTGTCTATCCATTTCCACGTGACAGTTTCAATTAACATTAATTTAACAAACAAATAGTTATTTTTTGCTAAAACGGATTTGAGTTATTTATACAGTCGTATTTGTTTTATTATCCATACTAATATAATATTATAAACCTGAAAGTCTGTCTGTCTCTTCACCTTTACGGCTATAACAGCCTGGCCACGGGTAAATCGCTAAAGCGATAAATCGCGCGGTGCGACCGGCGCGTCTAGCGACTAAAACAAATGTTAAGCAATGTTCTTAGCATGCCACGTGGCATGGCGGCCAGCGAAGCGACCGGCGAAATGTATCGAGCGAAACGCTAACGCTGAAGCGATTATGATAAAATTTTATATGCATATAGCTATAGATCCGATTTCTAGCAAAGGCTTTTTTTAACTCATCAAAAAACAAAGGACTATAATAGAAGCTAAAAGGTTGTATTAAAATAACTAAGCTACGCTGACGAAGTCGCGGACAAATAGCTAGTTATACAATATTTAGCAGATAAGAGTGTTTGGAGATTAACTAAAACAAAGATTATTTTTTTCATCAAACCATCATATATAAAATTAGTTCTTTAAAAAATACATTGCGGTTTAAAAAAATCTCAAAATTTGGTCGTCGTCATCGTTTAGTTTGAAAGATAGACATTTCCAGAGTCTCAAGTCTTTAATTCTATCTTCTAAAAAAATATAGTGAAATTCTAAAGTAAAATGTTGTATTCCTCAACAAAAATTGGAGCGAAATTGGACTCCAGACTATACGACTCTAAAACTTCGACATGAATACAAATACTATGAAACACGTTTTCTTTTTTGGTGAGAAATTGTAGTGATGTTTAGGATCAAATGTTACATAATATTCTCAATATAATATATCCCTAATTTATGTTTGCTTCTGTGGAACCCCTTATGGTCTAGTCCGACTTGCACTTAGCCACTTTATTTAAAAACGTTTTGCATATGAAAATTCCTAGCAGCAAAAAACAAAAATGCCAACTGAATTCAATATAACATTGTAAAAATATTGGACGAACTCCAACAGTTATAGAAAGTTTGTGTCCGTATGTTTTCGTAGAGCTTTGTTTTTATTTTATTCGGTCGAAAAATGTATTTTATTGTTGCTCGTTGGAATAAATTAACGTATACTGAGCTTATTTTGATGAAATATGTTTATTGTTATTCAATATCTTATTTTTTTAAATAACAACGCAATGTTTGTAAAAAATTTGAAGGGCGTGATATAATTTTTTTAACTCCCTTTGGAGACGGACTTGGGCATTTTTTTGGTATTTTTTGTTCTAACACAAGGAACGTTTCTTATGAAGGGTCCAACTTGGCTCATTGCAAGTACCTAAATTATGAAAAACATTTTAATTTATCTCACCCAAATTATTTTTCTATGCGTGCTTGTATGATAATCTAATTTTATTATTAGTACACAATCGACGAACTACGTGTCGCTCGATGTTAACAGCTACTAACAGTTTGTATTAAATAATGCATCTTTTTTTTCCATTTGTCCTGCAATTATCCCGGTTTTTCTTTTTATAAGAACCTTTTCCAGAAAGTTACTTAGACGACAAAAAAAAATAAGCAAAATTGGTCCACTCGTTTAAGATGCGGTGATCACGCGTAATGGGTTTCATTTTTATTTAAGTACTAGCCAAACCGGCGACCTTCGTACTGCTTGATATTAACAGCCACAAACAGTTTATATGCATCAAAGCATTGTTTTTACCATTTTTCCTTGATTTTTTCTGTTTTTTTTAACTTTCTCCATACAATAACTAAGACGACAAAAAAATAATTAGCAATATTGGTTTATCCCTTCAGGCCTGATGCGGTGATCAGGCAAAAGAGGGATTTAATTTTATTAATTATTATTAAGAAGATACTCTACTCTAGTGAGAATATACTTTTCTCATTCTTAGATAATGATACTATGACATCGAAAATGGTTCGAGTGTTGTACCGTTATTCCGGAGGTTTCATTATTGAGTAATTACTGTTATCTCAGTTCTTAATCGTGTTTAATTAACGCGCATAGAACTTGCGCTGCTGTGTAGACACACTGACATAATGTTACGTATTCTATTATATTTACACTCGACTAGACATTGCCTGCGGTTACACCCGCACAATAAAGTTGTTTAGCTCTCCTGCGGGAACACCATTAAATATGGGTATTTAAAAAAAATATCTTCACGCCCATATACGTATTTAAGCGCAGTAAAATTTCGTTACCAAACGTTTTGATGCTTCTTTTTTCTAGAAATTTCAACGTCCATGACACATGACTAATTCCTATAATCAACGAAGCGTAATCCGTCAGCTAAACCATTCGTAGTTTGTTCAAAAGTAACGGAGCGTTACCAATATTTTCAGAAAATGTTTAGAATCAATAGTCGGAAACGAGCAACCGTTGTTAGTAATCTTACTAAGCGTACAAAATACTACCATCCGTAATCAAAACGACTCGTTTTTTGAATATAGGAACCGGGCATAAGTGTTCAATTAGAACTTGAACCATTTTGACATCATGCAGAATTTACCACAAAATTTAAGAGCAGTAAAATTGTAAAAACGGACTCCCAAGATGTAGTTACATTAGCACGTGACGATTTGTTAGTTGTTTTCTGAAGGATGGTCCCGGGATGAGTCCCACAGAAATCTTCGTTAAGATAAGTGAACAAATTATGCACTTTTAAGTTTAATATAGGTATCTATGGATAATGGATAGGCAAAAACCTCTAGTCGGATCATGACTAAGATGGGACCTACCTTTCTGAAAAAGAAACATCAAAATCGGTTGACTATTGGTCGAGTAATAGCGTAACAAACTCCTCCTTTTTAGAGTCGGTTAAATAAAATTCTGCGTTAATAAGAAAAAACACACAAGGAAATGAGGCTGATTCCTTATTTCCTTTTCCTTATTTCCTCCTTTCCTTATTTTATGGGTGTATTATTAATACAATGCCATTGATGTGTACATACAAACTAGATTTTCTAACGAAAATAACGTTGCTCGGTATTGGAAATGTGCCTGGTTGTCGATAGGCTTGCCCCTCTATTAAATTCTGCGTTATTAAGAAAAAACACACAAGGAAATGAGGCTGATTCCTTATTTCCTTGTGTGTTTTTTCTTAATAACGCAGAATTTAATTTAAACTTATTCACGTTCTGTGACAACTGAATTGGGAAGAAACCGCAGGCTTGCACGTGATCCGGTTTCTCAAGTGACTATATTCGTGTATGTATAAAAATATTTAAATGTGATTCAAATGAATACAATCCTTAAAAGAAAGAACGGCGTAATATGTTCTGTCCTTTTAAAGATGAGACGTTTATGGTTAAGCAAACATTGTTGTATAGACAACGCATACTACGTTTTAAGGTCGATATGCGCAGTTAATAAGTAAATAAATTGACCCTTAGGTGACACGTAGGTTGACATACGTTCGGAATTCCTTCAATTAATACCCTTTCGCAAAATTAAAACCGGAATTCGCCCTTACAAATCCATCAAAATCTCGTTCGGAAAAATTACTGACGTATGTGCTAGGTCCGTAGATTTGTTTGAATTTGCTGCGTTGGAATTTTTTTTCCGGGTTTTTCCATACGGAATTATTCAGGACGTATGTGGCGATATTGATAAGCTGTGTCCATTCTGCTTTTATTACACATAGCTAGACGTTGATATAGCGGTTTTTTCTTTACTATATTTTAAACTAGCTGTTTTGTGAAATTCGTACTACAGTTTCTACATAGGAAAAACTAGAATGTTTTTCCTAGTTTGGTCGCAGTTAAACGGGATGAAATGTACCATATGTCCTTCTCCTGGTTATAGGCCAAATCGGTTTAGCCGTGTTTGAGTTATAAATAGTGTAACTAACACGTCATATTTTTTGTATGTAAGTATATAAGAAGTATTGGATCAGAGGTCATGAATACAAGTTAAATGTGTTTATTAAATATATTTGATGACTTTTAATATTGTTATAAATTAAAAAAATAAAGCTAAAAATACTAATTCCAGTCGAACGAAGCACAAAACGTAAACTACGAACAAAATACGAACGAATGGAGGCCATAAAACAAACTACTTGTAGTTTATGTTTTTGTTATGGGTGTATTATTAATACAATGCCATTGATGTGTACATACAAACTAGATTTTCTAACGAAAATAACGTTGCTCGGTATTGGAAATGTGCCTGGTTGTCGATAGGCTTGCCCCTCTATCACATTGTGGGACTTAGTTTCTTCGCCTAGTCCTGGGTTGTTCCTCTGCCTAACCCTTCCGGGATATGGGCGTGAAGATACTTTTTTATGTGTACATTGTTTGGATATACCTACTTAATTTTTTAATGTGTCTGGCACTAATTTGTACCTAAAACCTATCATCGCACTGGTCAATTAATCTTTACGTTTGAGTTTTACTGCCTATATTAATAATCTATCTATAAATGAAAATAGGCCTTATAAAACTTTGTTGCTATTTTTGTTAATCATTAAGAAATAGTAGATCTAAAGTAGCCTTATCTCTTATCTCAGACTGGCTATTAATATTGGCCGTTAGTCTATTAGTGAAAATTAGTTTGAAAACGTTTGATGGTATTCGCATTTATGTAGTGTTCAATCAAACGAACGGATGAATGCATCGGTGGACATTGTTTTGCAACATGTAGATCTGTAGAGTTACTCTTAAATCTCGATTTCATGGAAATTGGAATTGGAATTTTTGTACTCTTGAAAACAATACTAGCGAATTATTTGTTTAACAGTAGGAAACATGGCAGGTGAAAGATTAACAAAGCAGATATACAACGTGAATCTGGTTAGATGTAGGTACCCGGGGAGTCCTAGGTTGACATTCAACGTTCAGATTACTTGGATATTATCCGAGGGTAGTGTCAAGAGTCACCGAAAGCGGCGTCTTTGTATGAAAAGGGTAATGAATGTGGAGAAAGCTAGAAAAGTCTCCAAATATCGTAAGATTTGGCACTAGATATTCTCTTTCTACCACGTAAGGGACATGACATGATGTTTATGTTGTTTATATATGTATGTTGTTTATTATTAAGCGAATGTTGATCATTCGTTAGTGTTGTGTTCAATTGTTCCTCAAATGACATATCCGATTCTAGTTTCAAATTTGCACGAAATCGAGTTTCAACAGTATCCCTACTGATTCTATACAAGCGAAATATTGCTTAATTCCATCTTGTAAAAAGGCGACTATGTAAATGCTTTTGTTTCTCTGAATTCTGTATAATATCGTCAATCACGTCTGTCTAGTTGTTCGTCAGACATTTTATACTTCTGACTAAGAAGGTATAATGAATTGAATCAGAGCTGAATCACCGTTTTTTGTCACCGCTCGCAGTGCGCACTTAAAATTGCCACTATGGAGACAATACGGATAATGCATCGTTCATCTTTTGTTGTATTTGTTTAAATTTATACTGGGGTATTCATTTTCTTTCTAGAAGTGCATAGGCCAGCGAAGTTGTAAAAACCTAGCGGCTAGCAACATATTTGCCATTTCAAAAAAAAAGACTTTCTAGAAGTAAGCACTGATCTATATTTACAATCAAAAGTTTTGTAAGAGTTCTGCGACTAAGTTCTGATCTCCTGATCGTTAGAGATAACCGTGGCTTATAGATACCACAGAAGTTTTAAATGTGTCCTGTCAGAAAAGTGCAGTCAGTCACAATATAAAAATAGGATGTTGATAGTCAGCAACATCTTGTCAAGATTGTTGTCTTCTTTCTTATTCGTGCCGCCATAACGTATTGTCGTGTTCCGGTTTGGCTTGGCTTATAAATTCACTTACACGAGTATGCCATCCTATGGCGTTCTGTGTAGGTTTGGCCATTTAGGATAGCCATATGGAAGATTGACATAACATCGATTTATAACTCGAATGTAGATGGTACGGGTACCTACACCCATGGAGGCCTAGGTTGACTTTCCACGACCTGGTCGCTCGGGTATCATCCGAGGGTGGAGTTTGTAAAAAAGGAGTAGTAATTGTGAAAAAAGCTTTACTATGCAAATCTGTCGATATAGTGACATTTGGCATTCGATGCTCTCTGACTATTCCGTTAAGGGTTTGGCTTGAAGATATGTATGCTGATCATCCCAGCCGTAAGTTGTCATCAAGAGATCGTGCGAACATATTACGCATGAGATTGAGATGAAGAATCTCCAGATTTATGTATGTTACGCGAACCAATTCGAGTTCAAAGAGAACGCTTAGTCATACGTCGTTAAGAGGTAACGCCCGATTAAGCGCGGTCGTCGGTCGTCGAGCGTGAGGAGAAAGTTTTACTTTACTAAAACAAACTGCGCAGCGAAATGGAGTTCGCACTAAATTAAGTGCACCAGATGTTCAAACATAGGACTCATCAAAAAAGGTTGGTTTAATAATATACATTAAGCGAAATTTTATAGCAGTAAAAAAGAAGTAGAAAAAGAATCCTTAGCCGAAAATTTTGCAATTGGCAACATATGATCAGTTTTGATACAGCCAGAAAATAGCATTTTATGATAAACTAGCTATTACCCGTAATTTTGTAACTCGTTGAAGTGATTTTTACGGTTAGTGACGGGTACAGAAGATTTCCCCGGAGTAAGCAACATCCTAAAATATTTTTTGACGTCCCAGGCTTAGCAAATATCCGTTGAGTAGTTCTAGCGTGAAAAGTTAATAAACAGACAAACGGACAACAACTGAATAACCGTCGTTTTGGGTTATGTATACTGTACACAATATGTTACAATTATTGTTGTTTAAAAAAATCAGGTGCAGATTTATTTTTGTCACTGTTTTATTATATGTATAGACTGGTAAAACAGGATGATTGATACTCCAGAATTGTATACCAAATTCGATCTTAGCCTGTTTAGTGCAAAATCTAGCAAAAAAAACTGATTTTTTCGGATGATACAGGGTGTATTAGGTAGACTAATTTAAGTTCAAAGAGAGCGCTTAGTCATACATCGTTATGTGCATACGGTCGATGGAGCGTGGTCGCCGGTCGCCAAGCGTGGAGGGAAAGTTTGACATTACCAAAATTCAGTTCGCAATAATAGGAGTTCTTTGTATTCGTATGGACCGTCGATTTAATCCAAATTTAAGGAAAATAGGACAATTGTATAGACTCTCCTTAAATTAGGCGTAACATATGGAGCCAACCAGCAATGTTTGATTTTTAAATCTTATGTGTTTACTACTGTATATTTATTCATAATTAAGAGGAGAAGGACCGAGTGTATTCGCCCAGTCGTGGGTGCCCTGGTTGTGCCTCTGCCTAAGCCTTCTGAAATACGGACGTTAAGAATTTTGTAATGGTAGCAGAACAAACATAAGTTTCTAGTTCAAAGAAAGAAAGTTGAAATATGAAAGAATTACCTAGAATAATAATATAACATAGGTACTTAATAGTGAAATGCAAGATCATAGCCGTCGACTAAATGCTCTCAAATGTTTAATAATTGTCTATAGATTTCTCTGATATTTTAAAACAAAGTGTCATAAACAAGCATATATTTTTATCCGACTTCAAAATAGAGAAGGTTCAATTGGAGTATGTTTTTTATGTTTGTTAATAACCGATATTCACAGTTTTTTTGACTCCGATAAGTTTCGATATTATTTTGTCATGGTCCAACTAGTAGTTTGAGTTTTACATAAAAGTGCACATGTCTTTACCTATATTGACGTCGTCATTAATAATGGTGGAATTTTTATAAAATTAGGGTGGGACCATCTCGGAACTATTAGCTTTATTTCGAAAAAAAACTATCAAATTGCGACGTGGTAATGAAATTATTGGAGTGGGATTTTTCAAGCGCAGTAACGCTTAAATTTTGTCATAAATTGTGCATTATGTCAAAATCATTCAAGTTCAAAGTGAACATTTAGTCATACGTCATGGACATGGACATGGTCGATCAAGCGCAGTCACCGGTCGCCGAGCGCGGAGGAGAAAGTACCGGTTCACCAGAATTGCTCAGTGAAACGCAGGATGTTCACTGCAAACTAGATTGACCAAAAGTTTGGGTGATTAGTACTTCTATTATATTCCGGATACTAGCGGCCCTGCTTCGCATGGTTATGAAATATACGTATAAACCTTTCTCTTCAATTACTTTATCTATTACAAAAAAAAAACGCATCAAAATCCGTGGCGTAGTTTAAAGATTTGAGCTTACAAAAAAGATAGGGACAGAGGAAGCGACTTTGTTTTATACTTTGAATTGATAATAACAACAATGCTAGCTGTTTTGAGTCCCAGTTAAGAGTTCAGAATAAACGGTAAATTAACATGACGTGTAAGATTATTTAAATCGCTGTTGTCTTTCACATCGATGATATCTTCGGTGTTAACAAAGGCAACGTTTATTTTTTTCCATTCGGCATTGAACATTTTTTTGCTTGTTTGCATTTCATACACTTAAACTTTAATAGAAAATTAATAATTGTCATCAATACTGACACAAGTGATATTTTTTTGTTTGGCTGTAACTTGATGCTCCTATATATGGTAACGCGATCCTAATACTGAAGCCGCTGCTAAAAAGCGTCTACGCAGCTAATGAAGACTTCACTTCAAAAAAATCAGTAAAATAATTTTAAAGAATAGCTTAGTTGTATGTAGCTAATTATAACTACATCAAATAGACCACTAATTTAAAATTTGTTTCTTTTAATGAGAAGTCCCACAAAATCGCAATAACTGGTGACTCCATTGGAAACTGTTGCAAATCCGAAGCGTATCCAATTACAATGGGAACAATTTAAACGGTTGCATTTTCAGATTGACTGTGCAAGTTTACATCGATATGATAATACGGTTAACGTTGATATTGAATCTCAGGGGTCCAAAAATTTTAAGTGTTATCGCTATTATACAATCATTACCATTATCACCACTTTTGTGATCCGGTGTTAGCATGGACTACATGAGATCCCGTGTTCGATTCTCGAGTCAGGCAACTCAAAGTGTCTTTTTTTAATTTTCTTATAAAACCAACTTTGCCTGGGATTTAATATGTGCGTAGTTTGCCACCTATCATATTGTGGGACGTGGGTACCTTCGTCGGCTAATCGTTGCCCTTGTTGTACGTCTTCGCGGGTACGGGCGCAGATACTTTTTGTTTTACTATTCAGTATTTTTTCTGCTTTCCAATCTTCGGCAGTTTCTAGTGTACTCGAAATAGCAACTGTAGGATAAGTTTACAGAATAGAAGGCAAATAAGCGGAAGTATTTTTTAGAGTAGGTAAGACATTCTTTATCTATAGGCAGCACCAGAAAAAAAAACAAAAGTAGTAATAATGCCATATTGACTATATTTTATGTCCCTACTTTTTAATTGTCATTCTGTAAATCATAATTGTAAATACCATTATGGATACACAATCCATACCTATGATAAATAACTCGTTATTTGATCTTCGATGTGCATATATTCCGTTTGCAGAATGCAGGTATCAGTGTCAAAGCCGCCATTAACGTCGTACGTTTTCCAACGCTGAATAAAGATTTATATTCTGTGACCCACTTCGCCGTTTAGGGTGGCATTCTGCGATACTTTAATCCGCAAATTGCTCGTATATTCGCAATTATGGCCTGCCCTATTTGTCCATCGATTGTGAATAAAATGATCGAATTGCCTTTTCCAGGAGTTCTAGCCTGACCTGTAGGGTTACCTTTGGATCTCGATTTCGTGTAAATTGAAAATTGGAATCGAATGTCATTTTAGCTCTTGAACACAATACTGGCAAATTTTCAACATTTTCAATTCGTATGATATCAAGATCCAAGAGTAACCCTACTGAACCAAATTCGCCTTCTGGCAAGATTGTGTCACGTCGCTGCTTAAAGATGGTTAGTCGTCGATCCCCTTTTATGGTCTTCCTGGCAATTGCTATCAGCCAGTTGGTTGACTGTCGAGTGTCGCGTCGTATATATTAGTCGTATATTTCTTAATATGCGAATCAGGGGTATACTCGAAATGTCGCGTTTTTGAAGCATGTTTTGCACAAGAGTAGATACCAATCATGTATTTATAACTAAGTTTTGGTCATCACCTTTTTGGACTAGTAGTCAGATGTTGGCGTTGACTACATGATCAGTCGGATTTGATACCCGGGTCAGGCATCTGTGTTTTTTCAATTTAACAATTAAACAACGTTGTCCAGGATAAGTGTTTGGACATGTGTCCGTATGGCGATAAGTTTACCATATATTACATTGTGGGACTAATTATTATCTACCGTCGGAAAATTGTGAGTACCTTGCCTACCTCTTCGGAGCTACGATCGTGAACATAATTTTAACTTTGGCAGTGTTTACGACGTGCGGAAATACGCCATTGATAATTGCAACACGATTATACGAAACATATTTGGTTCCGTCACATTACGCTCGAATTTACAATTAGTTCCGGCAAACTCGTATATATTTTGTACTAACACATTAGCTACATTTTGTCACTAGCTGTAAAAGGCGAGCATGATATACGGCACTACCCAGCATGAGTTCTGAATGAGAAACGCTAGCTCTCGCTTCTGTACCCACCGCTTCTCTTACTTCTACCGTAATAGCTTGAACGACTTAAGCTGAGCTAAGCTTTGCTTTGTCAAACAAATGTTGGCTTGATTCGTTTTTAACCGCCTCCAGAAATTGATGGAGGTTCGATGTTCAACTTCTTCATTTTTCTTATACAAGTTTCTCGACTTCGTAATTTCTGAACGTATTTTTAAAATTTCATTTTATTTAAAAGAACGCACTAACGAGATAGTCCCATTGCAACCAAGTCCTCTTTGCTTATTGAAATTGAAGTTGTGATTTTGCAGTTTTACTGCGCCTTAATCATTGATATTGAAATGATCACAGATTTCCAATTAAGGCACTTAAATAATATTAATACTTATGTGTGAAACTAACTTTCAATCTAAATCACTCACGTTCGTGAAAGAAAATACCTGATTCGTGATTGGAAAATTGTGTCACGATCGTATGACACATATTTAGTTCCACCACATTACGCTCGAATTTACGATTAGTTCCAACAACAATGGAAGCTTTGGTTGTATTCCGTCAAATGTAGGTTAACTTGCTTTGTTGGTGCTCATCGATAATGATGATGACTTTAAAACTGGAATCATATTACACTAGATAATATGTGCTTTGTCAAGGTAATGTCGGCATGATGTTAGTGAAATTATTGGAGCTGAAACCTTTTTTAATGTAGAGTTTTTCAATTCGTGTAAAAAGTAGAACTGTGTCGATCTCGATTGATCGCCTCTGTGGTCTAGCGGTTCAGTTATTGGACTTGACTGCATGAGGTCCTGGGTTCGAATCCCGGGTCGGGCAACAAAAAGAAAAAGAAAATTGGATTTTTCCAATTTTCTAATAAAAAAAAAGTTTCTCGGGATTGGAAATGTGCCCGGTTGGCGATAGGCTTGCCATCTATCACATTGTGGGACTTAGTGTCTTCGGCTAGTCGTGGGTGCCCTGGTTGTGCCTCCGCCTACCTTTCCGGGGATATGGGCGTGAAGATACTTTGATTTGATCCCTACCAAAAAGCGAGTGATCGAGTCTTGAATCATTAAAAGATTCGATTATATAGGTACTCGTGTCTTTTAAAAAGTTTTGAGCTCTATAATGTACAGGATAGTTCATATTATCTTTCAATCAAATGAAAACGACCCGTTGAAATCGAATGCTAATATGATTTACCGGTCATGAGTCCGGACTTAAGAAATAAACGCCTAAGTAAATTTTGTTGTTCACGAGTTAAAGATTGAGTAAAGCTCTATTATTGTATTAAAAAGACCGAGATTTTAGAGATTTTATGTCCTCGTGTTAAACCGGGCTCCTTTGCAGAATAGACCACCTGCCTTTCTGTGCCAGGCAGCTCGTAAAAGGTGAGCATAGGATTACCGTCACTAACATCTTGACATCTGACTAGGTGGTAGAGTCTTGCAGCGGCTCGACCGGATTGGTACCACTGCCTTACCTATTCCTTCCGCCATGATGTCATCGCTTGCCGTTGACGTGTTTCGGTTTGTAGGGTAAGGTAGCCGGTAAACTTACTTTTCTCGAGGCCTAACATCCCTGCCTCAAGTTGGCACCATTACCACCTTTGGTGTCTCTAGGTGGCGTGAATTTCTTACCACCAGGAAATCCGTCTGCTTGTTTGCTTTCCAACATTATAAAAAACATGTTTTTTTATAGGAAAATCCATTTGTCTTAGGTTACTGGATAAGTCGTGCTATAATAATGTAAGCGTGAATTCATCTGAAACTACTCATCAGTCCTATTTTTGTAGGTAGTCCTGTTTTTGTCCTATTTTGTAAACTTACATATTTTGCTCAAAGTCTAATATCCCGGCCTCAGGTTGGCAGGCTGAATTTCTTACCATCATGAAATCCGTCTGCTTGTTTGCCTTCCAATATCATAAAAAAAGAGATTACAGTGGCGACCTATGCGATAGAGTCTATAACTCGATCACAATGCTTCTGGATTGCGATCGACTCGGCCCACGACAATTGAATGACCAACAGTTCTAGTAAAAAGACAATGCTTGTCATTCATCATGTAGACTAGTATGTAAACTTATAACGAGACGTGACCCCTTGACCAATCACATTGCTGCAATAGAGAATACATTAAATGGGATCGGTCGAGACAGGAATGCATTCTATTTCAATACTTTAATGCTATGTCACACTTTTTAACCGATAAAAAAAAATTAGGTTCTCAATTCGAATGTATGTTTTTTGATATTTTTTGTATATGTGATATGTATTATTTTTTGAAAATGTAAGTCATACTTCCGAGGTTATTTTTATCATGATCTTATGATCGGTTTTTGAGTAATAGATAATATATGCATAAATGTTTTTTTTTGACATTGGAAGGCAAACAAGCAGACGGATTTCCTGATGGTAAGAAATTCCCGCCGCCTAGAGACACCAAAGGTGGTAATGGTGCGTTGCCAACTAGAGGCTGGGATG
>NJDD01000415.1:37696-51710 GCA_002245505.1 Calephelis nemesis
AGCCCCCGCTCCGCTGACATCCAGTTCACTTCAATAAGAATATATGTGTTAGATCGCGCCGCTCTCGCCGCCGCCCCGCAACCGCTGAGATCCAGTTTGAGGCCTGACTTGTGGCTCTCTTTGGGGGAGGCATATGTCCAGCCGTGGACGTCCTTCGGCTGATGATGTGTGTTTAATTGTTGCGTTTAATTACACATATATAAAAGTCACATTTGTGTTTTTAAGCTAAAAATGTTGTCTATTCGTCTGTATGTTATTTCTAAAGTTTGTTTTGCGAATGGGTTTTGATTCCTTTTTCGCGTAGTAGGTCATGACTCATGAGTCGTAGGTTATCTCATAAATTTGATAACGTCGCGACTAATGGTTTTTGAGTATGTATATTTTTTGTTTTGCCTATATTGTGTAGCAATGAAATTGGAGTCGGTTTTTGCAGTTTTGCTGCCTCTAAATTATTTATTGTTGTTTTAAAAAACAAGCAAATGCAATAAAGCTTATTTGAATAAAAGTGTCATGTAAATGAAACTACTTACCGGTGAATTTAATTAACGTGACTAAAAATAGATTGGAAAACCTAACGCGTAGTTATATATCAATATACTAGCTTACCCGACGGACGTTGTTCTGCTATTTTTTTTTGTGGGGGCGAGGCACCCTCATCACTTAGGGGTATGTTCAAAAATTTAAACAGAATTTCAAGAGAATCGGTCAAGCCGTTTCGGACGAGTACGGGAACGATCATTGTGACACGAAAATTTTATCACGAATTATCTCATGGGAGTTTGTACAAACTTTTTAGTAAATTAAATTTTTGCTAAATTTGTTTGAAAAAGTGAGTTATTGAAATAGCAATATGTAAGTTATAAACCTTTTCGCAATGCTATAGTATTAAATTAGTATTGAGATGTAAATCTAAATGTAACTTATATTTGAAAGTTAGTATCTTCACGCCCATGAAGAGGTAAGCAGAGGCTCTTAACTAGGATACCTACGAGAAGTAAAAGACTTTAAGTCCTACAATGTGATACGCAAAGCTATTGCCAACTGTTCATAATATATATGCAATCCTGTGCAGAGTTATTTTTATTACAAAATTAAAAATTAAACAATGTTTTTTTTTTATTTTTTTTGGTGCCCAAGAACTTATACTTTTGAAATTGTTTTTGCATATGTTATATTCACTATTTTATTTGTATATTTTATGTTGTCATAAATGTTAAGACTAAATGGGAAACACCTTGAATTATAATTAATGTTCAGATAAGATTTTGCGGAAGTCAAGAAGAGCACGCGATTAAATTATCTTTATTAAAATTTGGTTGCAATTTAAAAGGCCTATCTAAAAGGAGTTCCTAACACTAATTGACACTAGGACATTTATTATAGTACAATTAGGCAAACAAGTAGATGGAGCATAGGAAATGTTACGAGGCACCAAAGATGTCAAAGGTGCATTACCCTTTCGATGCGAGGATGTTGAACCTATTGAAGTTGTACAATACATGAGCATCTGTGAAACCATTACCGTCATATTAATAAACACGGAGTAAATTACACAAAGGTTCAACCTGGTATGATATTATATATTGTAACGAACTTCGCACGGGTATAAAATATAAATGTAAACCTTCATCTTCAATCACTTTATCTATTAAAAGAAATGCATCAAAATCCGTTGCGAAGTTTTAAAGATTTAAACATACAAAGGGACATAAGGGCAGAGGAAGCGACTTTCTTTATACTATGTAGTGATATAATAGTAATGTGATGAAGGATATAATATTAACTTAATTTTACTCCTACGTTAGTCCATTTTACACCCTGGTGTTGTATCTGATGGCGGAGGTCACTGTCCGTCAGGTGAACCATTTTCTCCTTTGTTTCCAGTGTTAAAGAAAATATAAATGCTGCAAAGTGTCACTTTAAAGAAAAAATATTTTCAGTAGCTACTGTCTGCAATAGCCCTAGCCAATGAAATACGACTCTTTTGTATATATGTATATATGTATGTATGATTATGTATTTTGTTCGTATATATGGACAGACAGAAGAACTAGAAAAGTATCATATAGTAGATACACAATCAAGGGAAATAATTAAAATTTGAACTTAATTAGTGCTCGGACGAATTACAATTTAAATGAATATTTCACTAGTCCCTTGGACGATTTCATCAAAATATTATAATGAGGGTCACATAAGCCCCTCAGGTTTCGTCAGATATGTTGCTTTTATAATATACAGTAGCTTCATGAATACTCAACCCTTCAAAGCCGGATTCAGTTGTGATTACTTTGCTTTGTTTTGATGGTCTTTCGTCAAAATTATAATTGGACCATACTTTGATCTGGTTATCTGGTTACAGAAGTAACATCATTGCCATTCTTTCTTCCTTACGTTCTTTCTGGTAAATTTTGACGTGCGTTTTGACACATATGCTGTCATGTCGCTGTCGAAAGGTTCGAATCTATTTTACATTGAAAAAAAAAACAATCTGATTAAAAATAGTGAAAGTTTATGAATGTCCGTACTAGATGTTTAGCTGCGACTTCTTCAGCGTAGAATATTTTAGATTTTCTTAAAAACTTTTATCCCCCATTAATGTCTTTTGCGGGTTGATTTGTTTAGCCTATGTTTGAATTCGGGCCTGTAACAGTACATCAAATTTTATCAAAATTAGTCCAGCAGTTTAGCCGTCAAAGCATGTAACAGATTTTCGTATTTATCGTACTGGAATGGATATAAGACAACCTTATAACTTTTTGAAGTACACAACAACCATTTAAATGAATTTCATATTCTGTCATATTATGACATCATGTTTTTAAATCTAGGACGTGTTTATCGCTAAGACCTAGGATCTAGGACGTATTATATAGGGGGCGTATTTGAGAGTACTACCCTAATTAGTTTGTAGCATCGTATGTTATCGGATTTATTTATTACAAAGGTATATTAAGGCTATTCTTCGAAAGGTAGCCAATGAGTTCAACATAGTTTCGTTCAGTTTTATCAAAATCAGGCTAGTGGTTAAATCATCAGACTTAACTCAAATCTACTCAAAAGTGATGAAATTTATATGCGAACAACTCGCATTGACTTACCTTTTCACAAAAGAACCATCAAAATCTGTTCGTTATTGGCAAAGTAACGTCAATTTTGGAGTTTGTTAAATTTAGGATCCCATATGACAATCATCACACATGATGAAAACATTTTGAAAGATCTTAAAAAAACTGTGGCATTTATGACTCAATCTAATGTAATGACTATTGTTTCAGGTGAGCCCTACGAAAAGCTGTTTTGTGATTCATTTGGGTGAGATTGTTTGTTTAATACGGTATAACTCCGAGTTTTTACTGAAGCGAGTGTACATTCGCATAAAAAGTTGCAAAATGAAGATGTGAATGATGAAAAATATGATGCTGTATGCACACAAGCAAGTGCCCTGAGGTTTTGAAATTTGACTGCCGTGAATTTGAAATTTTATCTTTTAAAGTATAATTTTTTAAAGTGAATATACCTGAAATCACAACTAGATAATCCATACTTATGTTATAAATGAGAAAGCTCGTCTATTGCTCTTTCACAGCTAAACCCTTGAACTGATTTCGATGAAATTTGATATGCATATATATCACATATCCGAGTTTTGTACTCGGATCTGCCTAACTCTAATGACCCAGGTCCAAACAGAGGCTACTTTTTTTTTCAAAAAATCAACCTCTTAGGGACGACTTCGTGGGATAAAAAAATGTACAAAAATCCATTCTACGCTGCCGAAGTCGTGGGTAAACAGTTAGTGAATTATATTCTGGAAAAGTACGACTGTTTTTAAAAAGTATGCGTACATGTTTTGATTGTTCACTGCTTTGAGTTATTGAGGAAGTGTTATAAGATGTCTGAATCATATCCAGGAAGATTTATGTTAAATTCAAGTCTGTTTAGATTTACTGCATTGTTGGGTTTATATCTCTTTTTTGTTTTATGTGCGTGATCAGATGTTTCCGTAATGATCATAACGTTAAGCATTTTTAGTTCACTGCTAGACATATAATGAATAAGAAATAGCCCTTCTGAATGTGACAAATGTGTGTAATAGTTTGGACTAATTTCCTAATGGTCGGAAATTGACCTGGAAACATACTATCGGTCGCGGCTGAGAGTATCTAGATACTGAAAGAACTTGTAAATGAGTCTTGCAAACTATCGGACGTAATTCGCGGATGTGACCTTGATAATATATCGCTGATAATATGTAACTTCCAGCTTTACTCTTTACCTAGTATTTGAATTCTAAACTATAATACAATTATGTCAAGTTTTGATATCATGGTGGTAGATTATCGTCGTAAAATTCTGCCACCTAGCCATGTTTACGGTGCTAGAGACAAACATATTTTTGATCACTTCTTACGAGTTGTAAGCAGTTTCTGTATAAATAAATACTTTTTTGTTATTTTTTTTATCATTTTAAAGTGTTTAATGTAAATGGTTTAAAGTCGGTTACTTTAAACAGGAGGTTCTCAATTCAATTGTATGTTTTTTTTGTTACACCGGCCAATAACCAACCGATTTCGATGGTTCGGTTTTAAAAAGATAGGTCATGCTCATCATATTTTTTTTCGTTATTATTAGTTGTAACTCAAAAACTGCTAATAGGATTTCGATAAAATTTATGTGGGACCATATTGGAACCATTTGCTATCTTTAAAAAAATATCAAATCGCGACGTGGTGACCAATGAAATAGTTGATGTTGGTTTTTGCAGTTTTACTGCGCTTAGTTTTTTTGTGCACTTTTATTCCACAACTAAAAATTGCCGTTTATTTTTCGTGACTAATAATTGATCCTATTCTCTAAATTTTTGTTTCAAATGAGATAACACGAGAAGAGCTCATACAAAAGAAAGATTTTTTTTAAATTGGCAAACAAATAATTGAGTTCTATGGTAACAAGAAAGTATGGGCACTTCCTTGTTTTTGTGAAGCCACTTGAAAAACACGGTACACGGCATTTAATTAATTTCACCTGAAACTCGCAACATCACAGAGTTATCCAATTAAGGTTGTTTTGAAAAGTTGTTGTTATCTACTCCTTTAAGTACCAACGTCAAACTTCGCTTTCCTTGGAGTCCCCCTTGAAGTTACAAGTCCCCTTGGTGTGTTGGCATAATCAATAAAGCTTTTAACGTTAATGGCCGGACGGGACGTCGGCCGCCGCCGTTTTGGACATTAACTAATTCAATCCCACCTTGGTAATATTCCGTTACGCTGTTGCTTTGGATATCACCTTACAAATTTACGACGTCAATTTTTTCGCCTCTCCTTGATTCTCTGAAATCGTCGCTGCTGTCATCAGTTACCTAAAGTATGTACTTATGTATAATACTTAAGTGTTTCATGTTTCCTGCTATTCCTTTTTTTTTAAAAATCATTGACACTATAACTTTTGATATCAACAAAAAATGTATAATTAACAGACATTACAGAAACATTACAGAACGACGTCTGTCGGGTCAGCTAGGTCTACTAGCTGACCCGACAGACGTTGTTCTGCTTTTTTTTTAATGTAATTTTAGTAAAAAAAATTGGGGTGAGTCACCCTTGTCACTTAGGAGTATGAAAAATAAACGTTGGCCGATTAGCAGACCTACTCAATATGCCCACAAAATTTCATTCTCTGTAATGGTCGCTGCTGCGATCAGTTATCTAAAGTATCTTATGTATAAAATTCTCGTGTCACAATGTTCGTTCCCGTAATCCTCCGAAACGGCTTGACCGATTCTTATGAAATTTTGTGAGAATATTGAGTGGGTCTGAGAATCAGCCGACATCTATTTTTCTTACCCCTAAGTGATAAGGGTGACTCACGCTAATTTTCTCACTAAAATCACATTAAAAAAATAGCAGAACATCGTCTGCCGGGTCAGCTTGTATATATATGTAGGTATAAGACTTTAGTGTTTCATGTTTCTTACTATTACTTTTTTCTTTAAAAAAAATCATTAACACTTTAACTTTTGATATCATTTAAAAATTTATAATGTCAATTGATTTCGTCTTCTCTTAATTCTCTGAAATCGTCGCTGCAACCATCACTTACCTAAAGGAGTAGATGTACCTATAAGGTTTTAGCATTTTATGTTTACTACTGTTACCGTTGTCTTAAAAGAAAACATTTGTTACTTTCGAACCTTACAAATGTATATGCGACAGTTATTTTTTAATTTCCCTAATTTCTTTTCTGCAGTCGGCACCACCCTAATACGCTATGATACGCACTAGGTAAAGTAGTAGAAGGAGTATAAGTTTTTAGTGTTTCGTGCTTAATTATTAATACTAATACAGTTCTTTTAAAATGTACCTTTGTACTCCATGACAGTACCTGCAATAATTTGATACCACGATTTACAGTGCAAAGGATACAGTCTAGATAAGGTCAGTACTAGATGTTGTAGTTGATTGTTTGTTATAAGGTTATCTTTTAGCAAGGAGACATTGTTGAAGTAATACTGCTTTAAGGCGTCATAATTAGATGTACATTACACAGACATTCAAGTTTTAGTCAATTCTATCAGTCTTTGAATGTTTATTAACCATCATAATTATATCGACGCGTAAACACCATCCCTCCTTATTCGTAAAAAAGCTGATAGCTAAAATTTACCGTGGACAGGACGCCTAAGGCCCCTTGTCCTGCTTATTCAATGAAATATCTTGTCAATATTTTTATGTTGAACACGTTATGTTACAGAGTAGCCACTAGCCCCATATCATTCCTTACTTAGCAATTCAGCAGAGCTAGTAAAACCGTTTTCGTATTTTATTAAGATCGAAAATTCAAGAAGCAAAGGTTCAACACGTTTGCGTTGAAATTTGGTTTTTAAATATTCTCATAAAAATTTCATGATGCTTCCAAGTTCTCGGCTTTACTGCAAAAATTTCCTGAATAAATCATATTGAGCTTATTTTAAAAATATTCGTAAAGTCTATACTGTGACTATAAAGTAGAGTTTATGGAGTTAAAATTTAGAAAGAAAATCTACTTTAAATTACCTATTTAAAGATCTGGGTTGGTGTCTGTGCTCGCTACTTTTTACGGCTTTTGAAAAATTCATACCGTAGGTTATTTCCAGTTTTTGACACGAGAGCAAACAGACTTTAAGGAAGAATGAGTATATAAAATCAAGTTTTTTTAGGCTTAGTGTTCTTATAGGATACGAATAACCGCATTACATCGTGGGCCGAAGTTTGATAGTTTTTATAAAATATTAGACTTTCGATTGAGTTTCACAATGTTTCGTCATTCAGCTCGTTATCTGAACGGCCGACGTCAAGTTATCTTTTGTAAAAAACACAATGCTACTAATTATAAAACTCACCATAAAATGCGTATGGTTAATTCTCACACTCGTGCTATCGGCCGACGGCCGACACACTTACCTACAATGGAAGTTCAAGGATCGCCCGATGACGAATCTCCAAAACAACGACCTGGAAACTGGCGCACGCGGTAAATGACCCAGCTTAACGGTCCTATGTGCTCATCACCTAATTACATGAGATCGTTAAATTTGGTGGAATTTAAACGTATACAATCTTTAACCTTTTGACATCTATAGGCGGCGTGGATTCCAGGAATTCGAAATCAGGAAATCCGTTAGCTTGAATCTCGATTTCATGCAAATTGCGAAATGGAATCGGATTTGTCTTAAACATGGTGCTAGCGGATTTATTATGATAACATTTAGTTGTAAACATACAACGAAACCCACTAAATAATTTGTTGTTTACTAGCTGTTCCGGCGAATTTTGTTCCACCCGTTTAGTTTGTTTAGGAAAAAAATAATAATATTGTTTTTCTACTCGCACTGGGACATGATGAAATGCAACCTATCCTTCTCTTGATTCTAAGGTACTTCTCCATCACTTATTAGTCAACTTGGTTTAACCGTTCTTGAGTTATAAATAGTGTACTGAACACTTTATTGTTTTATGTATACTTACTAGCCGAACCGGCATACTTCGTATCATTTGACATTAACAGCTACTAACAGTTTGTGTGGACAAAATTGAAATGTGATTTTTGCCACTTTCACTCCAATTTTCCTGATTATTCTCTTTCTATGATCCTTCCCCTGATAAATAACCAATACAACAAAAAAATCGCCTCTGTGGTCTAGCGGTCCGGGTGTTGGACTTGACTGCATGAGGTCCCTGGTTCGAATCCCGGGTCGGCCAACAAAAAGAAAAATTGGATTTTCCCAATTTTCTAATAAAAAAAAATGTTGGTCGGAATCGGAAATGTGCCCGGTTGGCGATAGGCTTGCCACCTATCACATTGTGGGACTTAGTGTCTTCGGCTAGTCGTGGGTGCCTTGGTTGTGCCTCTGCCTACCTCTTCGTTGATATGGGCGTGAAGATGCTTTGTTTTTTTTTTACAACAAAAAAAATAAATATCAAAATTGGTAAACCCATTTGACCGTGATGATATGACCAACGCGAAATTGAAATTAATGTTTATGAATGTATAAGCCGATAATCGAGAGTAAGTAAGTGTTCGTATATTTTGTCAACACTTTTGCTTGTTGTGAAGTACTAAGGTACGCTTTAGGGGCCATCCATAAATTACGTCACGCGAATTTTAGAAATTTTCGACCCCTCCCCCCCTCCTTGTCACAGGTTGTCACATTTTTAGAACCCCGCCCCCCTAATGTGACGTCACACATTTTTCAAACTCATTGTAGAATGATGGCTGGTATTTTATTAAACACTGAATTACAACCTGTTTACATGAAGTACATAGGTATTTCCAGCTTTGCATTAAAAGTGAGAAAGTAATAGAATGTTTTGCATGTTTAATGATGTTTCCATTATGATGATTGTTGGTATTAAACTAATGACCAACGTTGAAGTAATTGAAGTTAGTTAGTTCACATGTAAATTTGGTGTTGTAGTATTTTATAATGTGACGTCACAAGGCTTTCGATCTCCCCCCCTGCCCCTTGTCACATAATGTCACATTAAGATCATACCCTCCCCCTCATTAACGTGTGACGTAATTTATGGTTGGCACCTTACTCGTATATTTTGTTTTTTTGATTGTAAGTGTGATAGTCAAGAATTTAGGTAACCTTTTTAGTTTTGTTTTATGACGTAAATGTCAATGTTTCTGACTATCGACCACAATGAAGTTGGTAGACTAACGCAACGTATAAAAAATATATATGAGAAATATAGAACGCTAGCTTTATCCCCGCGACTTTGACTTCGTATAATTGTTACAATTTTCACACGAAGTTTCATGCTCCAGTTATAGTCGGTTGAGAATTGCTTTTTGAAAAAAATAATAGTCTTTGTTTAAACCCGGATCTCTTTAGCTTCAGTATATCAAATTTCATAAAAATCGGTTAGCCGTCAAAGAGCATCAAACAGACTCTCGCATTGATAATATTACAATGGATAATACTTTCTACCGTGGGCTGGCTGTACACCAACACTGTCACCATTTTATCAAACATTTAAACACATAATCTTACTTATTCACTTCTAAATTCTGTAGGCTTTAACAATTGAGTCTCTTAGTCGTGACTTTTATAAAGAAAAAAAAAACAGTTAAATGGATTTGCAATTGAGTTTAAACGGATTTATAAATGAGTGAAGTTACTTTATTGTTAAAGAAACGAATCGTTCTTGTAGGAATAAAGAAAAAACCAGTGAATAAAAACCTTTTCCGCAATTCGGCGGAAATCTCAAAAGGTTTGATAATCGGTATTAAGGGACAAAGGGAACAGCAAATACGCAGTTACACACAATAGGGTCAGTCGTGCTCTACTAAACAGAACCTCAAGGGCAAAAGGTATATCGCATTAGCATACAAAGTACAAACCTACAGAGGATACCTTGATCAACGATCCCAACTAGACTTCGTACTCCTGCATTTGTTTTATAGGTCGTGTATATTATTAGCTTCGTAAATAGTATTAAAAAATGTGCTGTAAAAAGCACAAATGTTATTTATTAAATTAATCGTGGTCGCCTCTGTGGTCTAGCGATTCAGTTGTTGGACTTGACTGCATGAGGTCCCTGTTTCGAATTTCGGGTCGGGCAACAAAAAGAAAATTGGGATTACCAACTTTCTAATAAAAAAAATATTGCTTGGGAATGGAAATGTCGGGCACATTTTGGCGATAGGCATGCCACCCATTGTGGGACTTACGGCTAGTTGTGGGTGCCCTGGTTGTGCCTTTACCTACCCCTTCTGAGATAATGGCGTGAAGATGCTTTTTTTTGCATTTAATCCTGGTATCTATTTAAGTATGTCTATGTATTGGTATCGTTGACCATATCGCACCCATATCACAAGCATGTAATATGCGTACTAGGGATAGATTCAATTTGTATAATTTATCTAAGGATGTCTATTTAGTTTCTATACTACTTATTGTCGGTGTTTGGTGGAATTCTATTCTCAAAACAATTTATTCACAACACTTGTACTTTCCTCAATATATCTTTATTTATATAGGTTAGCCAAACGGTTTCGCTATTCAACCATCATTAGGGCTATATAACAAATGAGTTTTGTTGAAAATAATACGTTTATTCATTTAAAAAGTGTATAAAATAGAATTTCGTTCAGAGCTGACGATAAAAATATCAATTTTACATATTAAACATCTTGGTAAAATCCTTACTAATACGCAAATTTAAATGCGAAAGTCTGTCTGTCTGTTGGTCTTTTAAAGTTTATTTTGCCATTCCACGGAACCTATTTCGATGAAATCTGTTACGCATTTTTTTTAAATCTACCTCCAAAGGACTACATTAGGGTATTAAAGTTTGTATGAAAATCGCAACGATTGCACGCTAACCACGCTTGAAAAATATGAAAAATGCAGTTCCACAGTCCCTGGACAAGTTACACAAATTGAATCTAACCCCAAGGTAAGCAAATTATATGCTTGTGTTATGGGTGTTAGTCAACAATTCTAAGACATAGAAATACATAAATAGATACCAGAATAAATTTAACAAACACCCAGATCCGGAGACGCATCTTTGTTAATTATTGATAAATCTAAAAAAAACCTAGCAACTGATTTAAAATAGCACGATCACTTATCTTAGATGGGTTATTAATAGAATCTATACTTATACAAAAAAGTGTGTAGGATATGTACTGAACATTGTCGTTTTATTAAGTTTAGAAACAAAGAAAACATAATGCAGTTTCGTATTAAACGGTCAAACGTTCTCATGCGTACCAAACAACATGACACTTCAGGGTCATAAGTTACATCTGATTAACATACAAAGCTTTGTTACCTTGATCTAAAATTGGGCACCATAGATTAAGTAGCACATTATCATATTTTGGAATCTAAAGGATATGTTTATCTTATCTTTTCCTTAAGTCTATTAACTTCTGAACAGCCTCCAAATGAAAACCCGAATAATGTTATAACGGTAGATAAGGCGTAGGCGCCGAGCAAAAAGTTGCTAAGTTCCAGTTTTTTAACCAAGCCAAAAAAAGGGGTTCTTAATTCAACTGTACTTTTTTTTGTGTGTTTGTTAAGCGATTACTCGGCCATTTACGAACTGATTTTGATGTTTTTTTTTAAAAGGTAGAGGTGATTACACTGTGGTCCTATATTAATTTTATCAGGATCCGTCTAGTGGTTTTTGAATTATAGTAATAATGCATATAATTTTGTTTATGTTGAATACTTTGTCGATGATAAGAACATTTATGCCTGATTAAGTAGGTATAACTCAAAAACTACTAGTTCCATCATTTCCAGGGACCATCTCAGAATCTTATGCTTTAGGTATGTTTAAAAGATAGAATTTTCAAATCGCGTCGTGATACGTAATATAATAGTAAAATAATAAGCGCCGAAAAATTATTAAGAACCGTAAGTCGGTTTTTGTAGTTTTACTGCGCTTACGTTACTTAACATTATTAATTATTGTTATTCAGGGGCTGATTATTTATCTCAGTGGCTAACTCAAAATGGAAAAGTGTACATCAAATAGCTGTCAAATGACGTCATTCGTGTTTGCTATTTCTATTGTATTCCTGTTGGTCACTGGAGATAGCTAATATGAATCACGTCATTTATTATTTTCAACTCTTTATTGTACACAACAAAAATTACAGAAAAACCTAAAACTAAAATAATCTTTGTACTTAACAAAAGGCGAGCTTATCTCTAATGAATGGAATTTCTTCCAGCCAACCCGTTAAAGGAAACAACTCACAGATATTTGATACACTTTTCCATTTTGAGTAGGCCACTGAGATACATAACCAGCCCCCAGGTCCCGATATCAAAACACATAAGTCTGTGTTGATATGAAGTACACAGGTTAGGAGAATTTTATATGGATAGGTCAAAAACGTAAATTGGTAAATTACGCAGTTACACCGAATATAAGGTCAGTCATGCTCTACTAAATAACGTCTACACATCAAGGGCAAGAAGTACATCTCGTTAGTATAGAGCCCTAAAATGATCACTCCGCATGTTCGTGTTACAAAGTCATTTCCTAACTTTATATACAGTAGTACTTTTTAAGGCTCCGGAAATCCGTATGTATTTTAAAGATATCTATATAAAGTATAAAGTGTAAAAAAGAGTAAAGCCGAAGCGCATAATTTAAATAGTAGTACTATACACGTGTATTATTTTATGCAAATACATCTAAAGTACAGCTATATTTTTTATCTGCTTGCCTGTGTTCCTAAAAAGCTTGGCTAAATTCTTGTCAGCTTACGTATATTCTTAATCTGTTTGCCTATATTATTATTAAAAATAATTACTTTTATTATTTTTTGTACACATACCATTACAACAAAATATAAAGAAAAAACAGTACAGTGGGCTCCCATATCTCCAGTAAGAGAGATTTCTACCAGCTGACCCGTGAAAAGGAGATACTAATAAAATAACCTAGGACTTGGTAATTATATTCTAGATCTGCTTGCCCATGTTTTTAATCTGCTTGCGAGTGTTATGGCTTTAGGGATTAGGCCAAAATATAGAATCCCAGTAATCATATTCGACCCATTAGCGTCTCGATTGTTCTTCATCGGTGCGTATATTACACCACTACCACGTGTTGGTCCGGGTTCCTTTGCAGAATAGACCAACTGCCATCCTGTGCCAGGCAACTCGTATAAGGCGAGCATAGGCTTACCGTCACTAACACCGTGACATCTGACTAGGTGGTAGAGTTTCACAGCGACTCGCCCGTATTGGTACCACCGTCTTACCTATTCCTGTCACCATAAAGTCCAATGCTTGCCGTTGACGTGTTCCGGTTCGTAGGTTAAGGTAGCTGGCAAACTTACTTTTGGTCTAGGCCTAAGATCCCGGCCTCAAGTTGGCAACGCACCATTACCTCCTTTGGTGTCTCTGGACGGCGTGAATTTCTTACCATCTGGAAATCCGACTCCTTGTTTGTTTCAACTCGTAAAAGGCGAGCATAGGCTTACCGTCACTAACACCGTGACATCTGACTAGGTGGTAGAGTTTCACAGCGACTCGCTCGTATAGGTACCACCGTCTTACGTATTCCTGTCACCATAAAGTCCAATGCTTGTCGTTAACGTGTTCCTGTTCGGAGAGTAAGGTAGACGATAAATTTACTTTTGGTCTAGGCCTAAGATCGTATTTTTATTTTTTTTTATTTTTTTAGCACTTGCCCTGTGCGTGGGATAAATTTCTATAAATTTTAAAGAAAGAAAAAATTTCGCCCCAGACTTGATTTGAACCTGTAAACATTTCGTCTCAAGCCGACGAATGCTCTAACCAATTGAGCTACTGAGGATTCAAGTCCCGTGGCGAAATTTTTAATTCCTTTCTAACCCGTTAACGCGGGTAGTTATGTCCTATAGATACACAATTCTGAGTACCCACCAAATGAGTTCATCACCGATGAAATTCGTAATCCGTAATCTTCATCTAATTGGTGTTGAAGTATTTCACCGAGATCACGAGAGCGTACTT
>NJDD01000415.1:57693-88475 GCA_002245505.1 Calephelis nemesis
GACATGTGTGCTGCAAGATACATCGTAAGGAGTAAACTCCAATCGTGCGTCGTAGCTGACACACACACACTTTTTTTATCAAACGATAACTAAGTTTGGAAACGCTCTATAAATTTATTTACCTTCCCATAAAAAACGATTTGTTACAGATAGACGTACAAACAACTTTCCCTTGATGGACGACTTATGTCGTTTTGATTTATGGTCCTTGTTTTTCTGATACTAATGTCCATTGTTTTTGTATTTGTGTAAACAATATTTGTGAAGTAAAATAAAAGTATTTTTCTTGTCAATTTATTGTTTCATTATTCATGCACCTAATGCTTATACCTACTTAGATTTATTTAGAAACTTATTGTTACCCAATACTTCGCCCACGTATTAAAATAATTTGACTTTTCTTGAAATTTCGGTTTTATAAGTATTTTATGTCTTCCATTGTCTAATTGGTTTATATTCATGTAAATAATTAGTTCAACCATTTTCAGTTGAAAACGGAACATATAAACAAACACACAATTTTTCGCATTTATTATGTTACATTATATTATAACAAAAATAAAAATAAATAAATATCCCTGGACAAGTTACACAAATTGAATCGAACCCCAAAGTAAGCAAATTATATGCTTGTGTTATGGATGTTATTAGTCAACGATACTAATACATAGAAATACTTAAATAGATACAATAATAAATTTAATAAACACCCAGACTCGGAAATGCAGACATCTAAAAGTTCATCACTCAAATGCATGCCCCCGTCGCGAATCGAACCCGAGCCTCGCGGTTAGTCGGTGTAGTTAGGCGTGTACGCTAGCCACTCGACCAACGAGGCGGTCAATTCTGAATATTTTTTTCAAATAAAAGGTCATCAAAAGAACAGTGTAACTCTACAACCAAGATTGATCTATAATTAATCATATAATTTGACATTTTGCTATGAAAAATTAAAAAAAATAAAATTATTTATTTGCAAATTATTGATAGATTGTTGCTTGGTAAATAGGATTGGAGGGTAGCGTTAACGGTAGACTTGCACATTTTCACACACTAGTAGGCTACACTTATTATTAAAGGCCGGATTATATGCAACATAAAAAGCTCGAAATATGCATGCAAAATATGCATGAAAAATGCTTGAAATATGCACAAAAACTAATAAAAACTGACAGAATATGCAACATTAAATGAGTATTTTTTTGTTTTGTGTATATTATTCCTTTAGGTTTAAGTTTATTGTTAGTAAAAAGTTGTACTTTATTAAGTATGTATCTTTATAATTTATTATTTTTTAATAAAATGTTTTTTTTTTATTATAAAATCAGCATACATTTAGTAAACTATCCATTGATAGACGACAATTGATACAGTAACATGTAACATTACTTAATATTTTTGCAAATATTAAAAATCAAGTATTGTTCTATGAAATTCGATTCTTCTTAATTATTAATTTTTTCTTCGATAATTCAAAATACTTTTATAGGTCGAAAAGGATCGCTCCACATCTGGGGTAACTAGGCAGAATTTGAACTTGGGTGCTTTGTTAGCGCTTATATTTTCTGGCAAAATTTCCGCCGGCAATTGAATGCAATAACATGGAAAAAAATAGAAGGAAAGAGTAGTGCCGCTTACCGCACTTTACAGCACGAATATCTTTTGTCTCTTTCATTTTATTATCGTACCAAAACGAAAGATGCGCGGCTGCTGAATGTGATGCGTTCGAAAAATACTGTAAATTATAGCGATAATATGCATCATCAATAGATCTTAGGAAAAATATGCTATTAGAGTTGAAAATGGCTTAAATATGCAAATGCATATGCAAATATGCAATTGCATATTATCCGGTCCCTACTTATTATACTATACTGACTGGACGCCAATTGATACCAACACAGGCATCAGCTTGTTGCTATCTATAATAGATGTAGCCCGCGACTTTGTAAACACGTTTTAGTGTTTTGTGTTGAAAAAATAGGTATAACATGTACAGATTTAGTTTTACTACTGTTGTATTATTATATGTATAAATAGCTAAAAAAAGACAAATTATTTTAAGTATGTATCTGACTTGGGGGCTGGTGGTATTGCGTATTTTATATTTGCTATCTCCAGTGACCAACAGAAATACAATAATGACAGCAAACACAAATGATATCATTTGACAGCTATTTGATGTACACTTTTCCATTTCGAGTTGGCCACTGAGATACATAATCAGCACCCAGTTGTTGTGTAAGTGAGTAGTTGCGAACATTTTCTGATCAATGGTTTCCCGTCATCGTTATTGATTGATACACCGGCCATCGGGTCTGATTGATGTTTCTGATCGCTTTGATTTATGACTGCCATTTTCCCTGGCATTGTCCATTACGAGCATATCGCTTTGTACCAACAGATTCTGGCGACCTCTTCCGTGCTATCTGTTAATACACGTTATTAGTTTTCGTGCGTTATTACACTGATCAAGCAGTTTCGAAGGGTTTTATTTATCTGTTACTAAGTCCTACACAGATTCATATAATATCGAGTGTCATGATTCCTACAAGCCTGCCTAGTTTATTTCACATTCATTACTCTTTTCATACTAACACGCCTGTTTCGGAGACTCTTGGCACCAATCTCTGATAATACCCAGTGCGGGTTCATCGCAAAATGTGAACCTAGGTCTGCCCTAGTACCAACACTCATTAATGTTTGCAAAATAGTTTGTACATCAGAATAACACAATAACTACATTTTTTGAAGATTTTATACAATTCGACATGCGAGCAAAGCTGTGGATCAAACTGATCTAAAAGTATAAATATATCCATAAAAAGAAACAAAATTGGAGTGTTTTTATTATAAAAACAACCGTTTTTTTATTACATGCTTAATATATACGGTGAATATACCAAAATATACTTTTTTTTACCATTTTTGTCTGTCACTTCGTCTGTTTGTTCTGGCTAATATCTGAAACGGCAAGAACGATGCTTTCACTGTCAGGCAGCTGATGCAATAAGTAGTAACTTAGACCTCTTTTATTTTTGAAATGATCTTTTATTCTTAAAAAAAAAAAAACAAAATAAACTAAATATATTTTTCTTAAATTGTACTCGGACAAAGTCGCGGGCACAGTACTATATAAATGTGATAGGATTAATATCGTTTAGGAGATAGGTAACAGTGTTTCGTATGTAAGTAGGTTACCTAAGATAAATTGCCGTTAACCACTTAAGATATGATATTGGACTGTCACAGACAGATGCTGGAGGAAACGTTCAGTTGCTATCGTCAGAGACAAGGGTCTCGGGGCTCGTTGAATGAATCTGACAGATGAGCGTTATGTCACTTGGTAATCATCAGGTAATTTTGTGTTATTGTTGTCTATGCTCTATTATACGCGGTAGTTAATAAATCTAAACGGTTTACTTAATTTATTAAAAAAGAAGTATCTTCACGCCCATATCTCCGAAGAGGTAGGCAGAGGAACAACCAGGGCACCCACGACTAGCCGATTTTGCCGAATTTGTATGGGAAATATACATGAATTGTATTTTCCTATGTTTCTTGCATTTTTTTGGGTTTTTCTACATGATAACTTTTTATCAGATTTTAATAAAATATTTACAAAATTTGGCATAGTTAAGCGAGCCATTCGCGTATTTTGCGATTAGCAACACATTCAACTATTTTTTTTTATTTACATATCTTTATAAACTCGCCCTTTGTATTTTTGTTTTATTATTTTTTCAGTACTTATTGTCATTTCTGTTGTGATCAAAAAATATTTAATTAAATAACAATAATATGTAATTACATATATCGTTATTTATTTATTGCAGACACAATTCCAAAATAAGTAAGATTAACAAAATACAAGAAATGGAATTGGTTCTGAAGAACTGAAAAATATCAAAGTTAATAAAAATAATAATACTAAACAATAAAATGCTAATTACTTTGATCATTATTCAATTATTGTGAGAAAAAAACCTCTGCCACGCTTGTAGTATGTTATTGTATGTTAATAGATTATTTGAAATTAACCGATGTTGTTCATTGATTTTTTAGTCACATTCGTGAAGGTTTAGGTAAATGTAGGTAACAATTTGTGGCTCTTTGGGCATGTTACACAAATTAAATCTCTAGTTAGCTCCATATTTAGCAAATTGTTTGATAATGTTATGGGTGTTAGACAACCATAGAAATACTTAAATAAATACCAGTATAAATTTAATTTAACAAACACTCAGATCCGGAAATACAGAGATCTGTGTTCATCACATAAATGTCTACCCCAAAGCTTCGTCTGTCCCTGTCTCCGTAGTCAGTGCTGGCGATTAACGTTTATCGGATTTATCGGGTACGGAAGCCGGTAAATGAAAGTAAAGAGGCTTATTCGGGTCGGTAACGCACCATTACCATCAATGGAAATGGAATGATTTGGAAGTTATTCTTACTATACAAAACATTTCAATAAGAAACTTGTAGATTTTTTTTCATGATATTGGAAGGCAAACAAGCAGACGGATTTCCTGATGGTAAGAAATTCACGCCGTTCAGAGACACCAAAGGAGGTAATGGTGCGTTGCCAACTTGAGGGCGTGATGTTAGTGAGTTATTATGTGAGTTTACCGGCTACCTTACCCTCCGAACCGGAACACGTCATGACATTATGGCGGCAGGAATAGGTGAGTTGGAGTAGGAGAGTTGCGAACTATACCACCTAGTCAGATGTCACGGTGTTAGTAAGCCCATGCTCGCCTTTTACGAGTTGCCTGGCAGGAAGGCAGGTGGTCTATTCTGCAAAGGAGCCCGGACCAACACGAGGAAAAGATTTTATATTGTTGGAAAGGTGCTTTTCTCGAAGGTTTTCACTCTTTGTCACACATGAAGTCAAGAGGTTACTGGAGTTTCAAGTTACTAGAGTTACACACGAGGATGACTCAACTAAGCGTGTATGTAATCCTAAAATAACTCAATTGCAATTGCGACTGGCATCCTAGTACAGGAGACATCGGCTAAAACATTAACGTAAATTTTAATCTATAAATACTCCACACTATATCCAAACTAGTATTATAAATATGAGTCTGTCTGTCTGTTGCTCTTTCACGGCTAAAGATAGAAATTCAAATATATATATTTGAATTTTTGTTGACTTTTGAAAAAAATAGTATATATACTATTTTTTTCAAAAGTCAACCTCCAAGTTACTGTAATAGGGGAATAAAGTTTGTATGAAAATCGTTACTTTTCTTCGCTGACGAAGTCGCGGACAAACAGCTGTTTTTGTTATAATTTAATAGCTTTGGAACTTGATTAACAACTAACTCGCTATATTAGCAAATTATAGAAGTGATATAATTAGTATTATTTGACGGTTTTATGTAAAATATTATTTTCTCCTAATATTTGTTAAGCTAAGTAGAGTACAAATATTAAATTAGTCAACCATATTTTAAAAAAAATCGAAAACTGTGGTTTTAGTTACCTCTGTAGAATATAAACTTAAGCGATACTATTTGGTCTCATATTGGTAAATTGTTCTCTTAAATGAGAGAACAGCGTATAAGCACATATCTCTCGTAATGATAAGAACAAGTAAGTAAAGTAAGGCTAATAAAAACCATAAATCTTACGAATGCGTCGCGGTCCTTTTAACCGGGATGTTTTTAGCCAGTGTTCGTCCCTTACGGCCTGCCTGTCAGAGAAGCTGATGTTCTATTCTACTCAACGAACCCGGACCAACACGGGAAATTATGACGGATGTCTTAAAAGGAAACAAGCAAAATTGTTTACGAGTAGATCAACAACTAACACAGGTGGATGTTCGACTTAAAACAAACAATAATAAATATTAGCAGCTCTTTGTCTAAATGAATCATTACTGTGGTATTTAGCGGATATAAAGGGCTTATTGATAAAAAACGTTCTATTGATTTTAATCTAAGGATTATGTACGGTCAACTGGGCCAGGTAACGCTTCATTGAAAATATTATTAATTTATCGTCATCTTAGCGTTAATTTCTGTTATCAATCATGATATGAAAATCTAGGGTTGGCAACCAGTACTTTAGGCGTCCGGTTCATCTGGTTTTTATTATTTTTCTTTAGCGTCTTTCATATGACCGTTGAATATCTACAGCTACTCATCTGCCCGCTCTCAATGAAGGCTATCTCAAAACCTATGCCTTCACTTCAGCACTGAAGCGGTTTTGACTTGGGCCAAGAAGGTTGCAGTGGCAATACATAAAAGTTTTAAGTATACAAGTATTCTCTTGTGATTTTACCATATCTTCACGGTAAAATCCCCGAAGGTTTAGGCAGAAGCACAACTAGGGAGCCCACGACTAGCCGAAGACACTAAGTCCCACAACGGGATAGGTGGCCAGCCTATCGCCAACCGGGCACAAATCCAATCCCGAGCAACAATTTTTACACGGAAATTTGAAATATCACGTTTTGTTTTTGTTGCCCGACCCGGGATTCGAACCCGAGACCTCATGAAGTCAAGTCCAACATTTGGACCGCTAGACCACAAAGGCGATAACAAATATATGAGGGCGATACGTATTGTTGCCAAAATCCCGCTTGTTTTAATTATATGATGCAGTCACAGGTATATCACAGAAGTAGTAATCAAGACACTGAATCACATAGTTATGAACGAAATCACAAAATAAGAAAGGACATTTTCCCCCGTGTTGGTCCGGGCTCCTTTGTAGAATAGACCATCTGCCTTCCTGTGCCAGGCAGCTCGTAAAAGGCGAGCATAGGCTTGCCGTCACTAACACCGTGACATCTGACTAGGTGGTAGAGTTTCGCAGCGACTCACCCGGATTGGTACCACCGCCTTACCTATTCCTGCCGCCATAACGTCATGACATGTTCCGGTTCGGAGGGTAAGGTAGCCGGTAAACTTACTTTTACTCGAGGCCTAACATCCCGGCCTCTGGTTGGCAACGCACCATTACCACCTTCGGTGTCTCTAGGCGGCGGGAATTTCTTACCATCAGGAAATCCGTCTGCTTGTTTGCCTTCCAATGTCATAAAAAAACATGCTGCTGGTCCGGTAATGTGAAAAGAATGACAGAGGACAGTTTGAGTAAGCAGATATACAAAGCAAATGTATGGATGTAGGTACCCGGGGAGACCAAGGTTGTCATACTACGATCAAATCCCTCAGGTGTTATCTGAAGGTGTTGTCAAGAGAACCTGAAGCCGGCGTATTAAATTTAAATAAAAAGGGTAACGAATTTGTAGAAAGTCAGAAAGGTCTGCAAGGTTCATGAGATTTGGCACTCGATACTTTCGGCCTTACCTCGTAAGGGATTTGGCGTGCAGATATTTATGTTTGTAGTTTGATATATTATATTTACGTGCTTTTAACTAGGTTACTTCTATTTCGACCACGACGACGCACCACTTTAATTAACATTAAAATACTTCTCCAAGGGTCAAAGTCGGGGTGAGACAAGTTACACTAATAATAATTGAGCGCTTTAAAACTGTAATAATAAAGCACAATTGAACTTTTGCAGTTTTCAAAAAGACTGCAACAATTTCATTGGGTACCCCGTCTTTATATGTTATTTGTTTTTTATTATATTAGAAGGTAGGCAAGCAGACGGATTTACTGATGGTAAGAAATTCAAGCCGCCTAGAGATACCAGAGGTAGTAATGGTGCGTTGCCAACCTGAGGCCGTGATGTTAGGCCTAGATCAAAAGTCGGCTTAACGGTCGTCGAGATACGACAAAAAATTATGCACTGGTAAGTATCAAAGACCACTTGTCGGATCATTATAAAACTGATATGTGACCACCTCGGAATCATGACCTAGATCTTTCTGAAAAGAACAAAATATAAAAAAAAACTCATCCTTTTTTAGATTCGGTTAAAAACAAGACCCGTGTAGTGACACCTACATAAGAATACATAATTGTGTTTTTAAGAACAATGTCTCAGTAATATTTCTCGGAAATATGAGTTCATCGCATTTCTTTAGATTATCCATAAAATATCTTGCCATTTTATCCTGACAAGTCACAAGTTATATTGATATCAATCGAGATAACTTGTTTGATATAAAGAGCAAAATGTTGCAAAACTTCGTATGATGGATGATAATAAGTTGTATTCTAAATGTAAGTTGCTGGGAATAAACATAAAAGTAAGTTTCATAAGCACGAAGATAATTTTTGTGCCTCTTTTTCTCGTGTTGGTCCTTGCTCCTTTGCAGGATAGACTATCTGCCTTTCTGCCAGGCAGCTCGTAAGAGGCGAGCATAGGCTTACCGTCACTAACACCGTGACCTCCTACTAGGTGATAGAATTTTGCAACGACTCGCCCGCATTGGTACTTCCACTTTACTTATTCCTGCCGCCGTAACGTCAGTGATTTCCGTTGACGTGTTGCGGTTCGAAGGATGAGGTAGCCGGTAAACTTACTTTTGCTCGAGGCCTAACATTTCAGCCTTATATTGGCAACGCACCTTTACTAACTTTGGTGTCTCTAGGCGACGTGAATTTTTTACCATCAGGAAATCTGTCTGCTTGTTTGCCTTCCAATATCATAAAAGTAAAAAAATAATAAAAATAAATACAATTTCCCCGTGTTGGTACGGGTCCGCTGAAAAGAATATATCATGTTTTTTTTCTCTCCAAGGGCTCAGCAGTTACAAAAACTAGTAAATATTGTGTCAATTGATGGTAGTTTTTTGTGGAAGAAGTAAGAAACAACCGTCATCTAAAGACACAAAAGATGTTATAGGCGCGTCCCTGTATCGCTTTCTAGTTTTCCCAGATATTTAATTTTTGACTACGACTTTTTTAAAACTCTTTACCTAAACTTTTGTTAATTGGTGTACTTAATCCTTATCTATATGCATAAAAAAGAATCCCCGTTCGCCTGGTTACCGCATCTTGGCTGTACGATTGGACTAGTTTTGCTTATTTTATTGTGGTTTTTATTGTCAAATCATATGTGATATTGAATCATATGAAGAGAAAAACCCTGGAAATTGTGAGGAAAGTAAAAAAAAACACACTTTAATTTTGTCCATACAAACTGTTAGCAGCTGTTATTGTCAAGCGACACGAAATTCGTCGAGTCGGCTAGTTATTTAATAAAGAGATGAAGAACATTTGATAACATCCACAATAGGAGCTCAGAATAACATAATAAAATTATGCAAGCGCTGTCTACATTCATCTAACTGTTGGCTCTGATTATGGAATGTAATTAGCCATTGTGCACGAATAGTTCTCATTCCACGGCCATTATACTTTTCTTCCGCTGCATTGTTTACACAGTGTTATATGTATGATTAACCGTCTAGTGGTATGCCTTGACCCCTTAAATTCAACCAAAAATGACCTTAATTTGTATAAAATGGTGTTAAGCGTGCTATTTACCAGTATTTCGCCTTTAAGTTTTAAGTAAATTTTTATGAAACACTAGCCCGCGTGGTTAATGGTCCCCAAGGAACATTTTTTCGAGGTAAAAACTGTCCTTTGTGTTAATCCAAGTTACCCTCTATGTGTGTGCCAAATTTCGTTAAAATCGGTTTGGCAGTTTTTGCGTGAAGAAGTAACAAACAAATATACAAGCTTTCGCATTTATAATATTATTAGGATAGCCTGGAGGTACTCGTTTTTATTGATAACAAACAGTATCACCTCATTATGATAATATAGATAGATAGCTATTAATATAAAGTGCCCGTTTTTGTTCGACTATTTTCGGCAAATTCCGGATGTTCACGTTGTACCTTTGCCTATTTATTTGGGGTTGCGGACATGCATGACAATTATAGAATTGATAGAAGGATATCATTTATTCTCAAATTATAATCGTGGTGAAATTTTTAAAGTTTATAATTTTATATTCATTTTGATTTAATAATGTTGATTTTTTTCAAATATAGTGAAGATCCGTATAAAAAAGACGCAAATACTTTCGAATTCCGTTTTCGCTAAAATAAGGCGCTCGACAAGAACAGCTTAAATAACGTAGTCCACTTTTGTTTTTTGGGTCTTAGTTTGGATGTTAAAGTCAAAACTTTTGGAATTTGCGTTATTAATTATGGCCACATTTCACGTGCTTTGTGCAAGTTTGGTGTTTCAGTGTAGGTTTATTTTTTAAGTTTTATAACGTAAATTTTAAAAACAGTAGGTATATCTCTTAACATTTTATATTGTAGAAGCTTTTATTTGACTTATGACGTATGTATCATTGTGTTGCTATTAACGTTTGTCCGGATGTTGTAGTGCAAATTGATTTTCATCCACTTTCCGGCTACCATATGAGCTGAAATTTTACATGCATTCGTAAATCGGATGACATCGGAAAATAAGAATGCACTGAATCTGATCTGACGGAATCACACACATTATCCTATGTGTTTTTTGCTTATTTAATACTTCTTGAATAGTACTTCTCAAGTCTGCTGCTAGGATTATCTGTTACAAAAGAAAGCTTGTCACAAAAATATGTTTTTATTAAACTCTTTGAAATTGATATTTGGAGAATTGACTATAGTTTGAGAATTTTTTCGTTTTGACTTTGTTGATCATCATCAGCGATCTTTTTGATATACTTAAAAAGAAATCAAAGAAAGAAATCAAACTAAATTCTTTCAGCGTATCTACTTAGAAGAAACGACAAAACAAAATTAATTTATAGATGCTTGTAAAATAATGTATACCTACTTAGCCTATAGCCTTTCTTGTTTAATAGGCTATCTAACACTAAAATATTTTTTTAAATCGGACCAGTAGTTCCTGAGATGAGCGCGTTCAAATAAACAAAGTCTTCAGCTTTATAATATTGGTATAGATGTGATGTTTGAACCCTACAAAAGGAAAAATGTTGTCTCGATAGTTTTCTTCTAACTTTTCTTTTATAAGTATTTTCACGCCCATATCCCCGAAATGGGGGGCAGAGGCACACCCAGGGCACCCATGACTAGCCGAAGATACTAAGTCCCACAATGTGAAAGGTGGCAAGCCTATCGCCAACCAGGCACATAATCTTATCCCGAGCAACGTTTTTTTTTTAATTAGAAAATTGGAAAATCTCAATTTTCTTTTTGTTGCCCGACCTGGGATTCGAACCTGGACCTCATGCAGTCAAGTCCAACAACTGAACCGCTAGACAACAGAGGCGATAGATTTTCTTTTCTAAAATAGGTCAATATAAATGGAAGCAAGGGTTAAAGACAAAAGCTAAAAGACTAGCAAGAGAAAGACGACGTAGGATGTGTAAAAATAAGTTTACGAACACGAATAAAAAAAGAATACACTCGCGAGTTATGGAGTTATTATATAGAAAACTTTGTCATAAAATACAGGAAAATATTTACGTAGTGCGTCTAGCGCAATGCGTCTAATGATGTTTCAGACGGCAATGAAATTTTGTTATCTCTACTTGCTCACTTGGCAAGTATGCCAAGAGATTATGTATTATTATAAATGTTTATTTATTCTCAGTATTATACAATTAGCGATATCACTGGTGTATTTTATTTAAATGATGTAATGTTATATTATTGCAATAACAAGTTTATTAGGTTATATAGCATCCTAAGTAATGAATGTTGTTACTTGTTAGTTTAGGAAACAGGTATAAATAATACATTAATGTGTTATGTTTGATCCGATATGAACTGATATCATATAATAAACGTTGTTGATTGAATTAATCACTTGTCATATTATTTAATATGCTGCTAAGTTGGCTGAGTGCCTGTTTGAATTAAAAATAAACAATGTGTAAAAAACATCTTGACATTACATTACATTAAAAACAAAAACTCGATTGTCGTTGTTCAACAATAATTTGAGTATATTTAATTTATGTATAATTAATTGATTTAATACCAACTGGTAGTAACATACAGCTATCTTTTAGTTATGTAATAATAGTCAAGAAAACTTTAAAAAAAGTAACATCTCTGTACATATTGTAAATAATATATTTTTTGATATATAATCACTTTCAGACTCCCATAACGTTAACACTAAGGGCCTGTCCACATCTGCACATTACGACATCGTCAACGTGGAATAGTGCGTTGACTTAACGTGCAAATTTACATTACCTTATCGTAAAAATGGAACGTGACACGTCGCCGAGCCTTGTGAAATTCCGGTACATTATTCACTTAACTAGAGAAATAGCTGTCCCTGTAACATGGGCTACACGATATGTATTCTGCTCCTAGTATTGTTAAAGAAACGAAAAGAAAGCAGGTAAAAAAAAGATACAAAAAATTAAATGCAGAGGGCACCGTTCCGTGTCAAAGACGCGTCGTCGTGACTTAGAGATGTCGACAGGCCCTAAAACAGCTCATTCTTGCATTTCAACGTTTCCGCGGCTCGTCTGAAACAGCCCTTGTGATCTGTTACAGGCGATTCATGTAATGGTTACATAAAATGCTATCAACGTATTCGAAACTAATGGATGTCTGGAAGTTCGTAAATACATTAGCGTGCGTGTAAGCAATGTTGAACGACATTGACATACTGTTTACATGCCATGTTTTACTACATTCATTACAAATAAACAGTATTTAGCTAAGTACCGACGTTCATTTACCCACATAAATAACAAATGAGAAAATACTACTAGTAGTTTACATTCGTAACAGTAAGATCCGAGAAAGAGTGGGATTGAAGTGTTGGTGTTAAAATTAGAAAGGGTATGCTCCGCTTGTTTGGTCACGGGAAATAATAACGTATGAAAAATACACAAAGCAGATATACAATGCAAATGTGGATGGATGTAGGTACCCGGGGGACTACGGTTGACATTCCACGATCAAATTTGACTGTCAGAGATCGCACCGAAGCGATAAGACCGCCTTTGTTGACCTTAAGTTAAATGTTATAAATGAAAGAGTGCATTTTTTTTTAATTTTGATGCATAATAAAGTGTTCATTCCATTCATTTATTAATTCATTCATTATTTTATTCAGAGTTACTATTTTTTTTAAATTTTGGTGCAAAATAAATTGTTCATTCATTCATAAATTAATTAATTCATTGTCAAGTGACCCAGTCCGGCTCTGTTTTGGATCGTGACCACTAGGAATGCACTCAATAAGCTTTGCCATTTGTTTATCCTTTATGCATCGTGTATTGCCTTCACTCTGCGAATGTTATCTGTTTAGTTTTTCTCGTTCAGTAAACGTGTTTTTTACACGTCCACAGTCAACAATGGGTGATTTATTTCATGGAATGTTGTATTTTTTTAAACTTATCCATTTGTTGTTGTATGTGTCATGCTACAAGGGCAGAGGGCAACTTAGGCAACTGATATTACGGCCGTTGAGAAAAACTGGAACACAAATTATATTATGGCCTCCCATCTCATTTCTTTGTAAAGGAAAAGTATCTTCACGCCCATATCCTAAAAGAGATAAGCAGAGGCACAACTAGGGTACCCACGACTTGCCGAAGATACGAAGCCCCAAAATGATAGATCGCAAACCTATAGCCGGAAAAAAATCACATTTTCTCTTTGTTGTCCTACCCAGGAATCGAACACGGAACCTCATGAAGTTAAGTCCAACACCGGGCCGCCATTTCTTTCACATTGCTTTGTGCGTGTAGGTTATTTTCTAATACCACTGAGTTACACGCCAATTTGTACCGGTTAGGCAGCTAATAAGAGATGGATATTTTTAACCGATTTTAAAAAAGAAGGGAATCCTCAATTCTTCTATTACGATAATAGTCCATTATCCTTGTCCTGATAAAAAGTTACAATTATTACACCAGTCTATTTCCGAATGTTTGACTTTTAGCTTCAATTTAAACCGAAAAATGTTAAGAAATAATTAAGCCACGTTTTAAGATTTTTAGTAGGACAAAATAAACGAGTTTTGTTCGATGACGCAAGGTGATCTAAAGCAAAAAAAATGTTGATCTAAAGTTTTTACTTATCACCTCTATCAACGAAGAAAAAGTGGAAGCAAGGCAGGTCTACAAGAATTGTGACGAGATATATACGTATGTATGTATTTCTATAATTTTCATGACTACAATAAAAAACAAGTGGACAAATACTACTATAACAGAAATACTTAGTTATTGCCCAAAAAGTAGTGTGTTTTACCTTGTAGGATAGGAATTAAGGAATGTACTTACTCGGAGCATATTATAAACTAATTTTAAGTTATCGCTATCTTCTTTCAACGATTATAAAAGAAAGAGACAAAACACGTTTAGTGCTCTGTCAGTTTATTTTTTATAAGACTTATGTTTTATGTATTCCTCGGAAAACGTCAATTAAAAACGCCACTAGTTGACATGTCCGGATTAATCTGACATGTTTAAAATGTTCCATTCCTTTTATGTTTCAGTAGAAAAATATCGTATATCTTATACCTTTAATCGGCTCCAACGATTTTCATGAAATTTAGTATATAGGGGGTTTCGGGGGCGATAAATCGATCTAGCTAGGAATCATTTTTAGAAAATGTCATATTCGTGTTTTATTGTTGTTGTTAAGTAACGAAGTCCGTTGTTAAGTAACGAAGTCAATGATTGTTTGCTTTGGGTTAGACTTTTTAAATTTTCGTACATAAATAAAATTTCCAAAAAACACAATTTATAAAAAAAACAAAAAAAAATACCGAGCAAAGCTCGGTCATCCAGGTACTATGTACTTAAAAAAATACACTTAAAATAAATTTAGTTGTTGCTCAGTGGAATTACCATCATTATATGCCAACGCTTTCGTTTTAGGAATGTCTGATACAGAACATTTTTGTCAAGAAGACATCCTTCATTGTAAGTAAACAATTATTTACAAATGTTGTATAATGAAAATTTTATAACTCATTTCGATTATACAATATACTCGACTGCTTCAAAAATGCCAATATTGAAATTACAAATCTAAAGTTTTTAGGAGAGCAATTTTAAATTTAATTTTGACTTTGTTGAATGAGTTTTAGTAATACTCTAAAAATAATGAAACTGTAATTGTGCCAGTGATTTTCAGGGTTCTGCACTGCAAAAGTAAACAACGGAACCTTTAAAGGATAGCTTTGTTGTCCATCAGTCTTCTTTTTTTCAGTAACGCGTAAGGTATTTAGCTAAAATTTATATTAAACTAGCTGTCCCGGCGAACTTCGTTCCACCCTTTCAGTTTGTATGGTAACCCTTAAATTTTCCCGGTTTTTCTCTTAATAAGAACCTTCTCCCGATAATAACTAACACAATAAAAAAGAAATTAGCCAAATCGATTCAGTGGTTCGGAAGTTATGCGCTTACCAACATATTTATCGACTCATTTTTATATTATAGATACTTAGGTCTAATGTCCTTTGGAGCTGTGAAAAAATCAAACTTATCAATCAAATCAACTAAAATACAGTCGTCAAAGCCACAAAATTTTGAAACTCGAATGGACATCAAAACCTACAGGGAACTTCCCGTTAACAAATAATCTTTAAATTTGGTATGAAGCAACGTCTTAAAGCAAGGATAAAATAGAAATTGCGAAAAATATAAATGTTTAGTTAATTACATCATGTAAAAATATCGTGATGTGTAAACTTTTACTTAAATACCGACAGGTTTGTACGGAACCCTCGGTGCGCGATTGCGACTCGCACTTCATCGGTCTGTTTTATTTAAATTCTGTTTACTCACGAAGTTGTTTTTGTTATACCCTTACAAATGGTTCAATAAAAATAAATCTGAATTTGCAGATTCCATACTGTAACGGCTAAAGTACTACTGCAATGAAATTTAAAAGCTTTATATTTCTATGTGAAAATAGAATTTTATATAACGAAAAGCCTTGTTTATAAAATAGCAATTGAGTTTGTACATAAGAATCTGAAGTGTCTGTCCGCTTCGAGCGATGGGGATTGAGGAACTAATACGAGGGTGCTCTTCTAGATCGTAATAGGGTAAGTTCGAGTGTAGTCGCTGTGAGTGGGTCGACTATTGGTAGTTTCGATACAGGACTTAACGGTAGATTTGTTCGTGAAGTTATATTTTTTTTGGTTTTCTTTTACGAGAAAGTTATTTATCTATATATTAATACGTGATGCCAAAACTTTGGACCCCTTTTTTCGAAAATTGCGCGGTCGCAGGAGCATTCAATTTGGCACACTTATAGTTTATGTGTAGGAGAAGTGCAGAACGCTAATATTTTTCAATAATAATGCTTGTAAAGTACATTAAATAAATAAATAAATTATTACCCGCACTACCATGCATTTAACACCCACAAACAAATATATTGATGATCACAGATGGCGCACGAGAGAATGAAAGATGAGAAATGAAGATAGCGTTCTTATCAACAAGATATTAAAATTTATTATGGTCGAATTTCGACCAATGGGCGACCACTAGTTACTGTGTTTACCTATAAAAAAGCTTGAAGTATTTTATTTATATTTTGGTGTAAGTTTTATGTATTCCTTTTTTTATATCTTATTATGACTTAGTTTTTTGTGTAATGATATTTGTCGTTTTTATAACGAACACTATAAATAAAATAGCAGTTGAATTTGCTCATAAGAATCTGAAGTGTCTGTCCACTTTGAGCGATGGGATCGAGAAACAACTAATACGAGGGTGCTTTACTGACTCGTAATAGGGGAGGTTCGAGTGTAGAGCCGCTGTGAGAGGGTCGATACAAACTATTGGCGGTTTCGATACGTGACTGAGCGTTAGTTTTGTTCCATTCAATGAGTAACCCAAGTTTTTTTAAAAGTGTGTTTGAGAAAGAGAGATTCATAATTATTTATTACTATAGATATATAAATAATAATAAAAAGGTATATCTGAAAAAGTTACACAAATTGAATCTAACCCCAAAGTAAGCAAATTATATGCTTGTGTTATGGGTGTTAGTCAACGATACTAATACATAGCAATACTTAAATAGATACCAGAATAAATAAATTTAATATACTTACACCCAGATCCGGAAATGCAGACATCTAAATGTTCATCACACAAATGCCTGCCCCGTCGGGAATCGAACCCGAGCCTCGCGGTCGGTCGATGTAGCCGCGTTCCGATCCGGTGGTAGATTTATTATTATATAGACCCGTCACAAGTGCCTCTTGTAGGTTTATGTGAAATAAAGATGATTTATTATTATTATTATAGTTAGGCGTGTACGCTAGCCAATCGACCAACGAGGCGGTCAATATATGATTCATGATTTCAAAAAATAATCAATTGAATGAACGAATCTGTGCTGTAGTAAAATGATGAGAACATAATTTTTTTTTTCATTGTTCAAACAAAATATCTTCACGTCCATATATCGCCGAAAAATTAGGCGGATGCAAACCAGAGCACCCATGACTAGTCGAAAACACTACCCACGGTGTAATAGGTGGCAAGCCTATCGCCAACCGGGCACATATCTAATCCCGGGCAACGGAATTTTTATTAAAAAAATAAAAATACAATAAATCGAAGTCGGTTTTTTGCAGTTTTACTATGATTAAAATATTTTTAAGTAATGTAACGTAACGTACATTGTAAGATTAGATTATAACAGTAAATTAAACAAATAAGTTTGCCTATGTAGAATTTTGTGGAAGAAACCGATTGTTCTGGTTAGAGAGTACGGACAGCTTTCCGGCAACCATAATTATTATTATTTATAGACACTCATGTTCTATACAAAAATCCAACAAAAATTACACATATGCCGCCTTATTATTAATAATAATAATCATCATCATCATCAGCCGGAAGACGTCCACTGCTGGACATAGACCTCCCCTAAAGAGCGCCACAAGTCACGGTCATCAGTCGCTTATATTCAGCGACTCACCGCAACTTTGACCAGGTCAGCAGTGGGAGGATAAGAGGTCGTCCAACACTACGTCCTCCGGTGCAGGGCGCCACTCGAGAACCTTTCTTCCCCATCGGTTGTCGGTTCTGCGAGCAATGTGGCCTGCCCATTGCCACTTCAGCGTGCTGACTTTCTGGACTATGTCGGTTACTCTTGCAAATCACCGAATTACGGATCATATCTCGCAGAGAAACACCGAGCATAGCTCTCTCCATAGCACGCTGAGCGACTCTGAGCTTATTTAAGAGGCCCACATTTAACGGCCAAGTCTCAGTTCTACATGTCATCACCGGTAACACACACTGGTCGAAGACTTTCGACTTTAGGCTCTGCGGTAATTTTTACAAGAAGTTAAAAGGTAACTTCTCGAACGCTGCCCATCCGAGTTGGATTCGGCGGTCGACCTCTTTCTTGAAGTTGGATTTACCTAACTGAACAGTTTGACCTAGGTATACATACTGATCAACACCTTCTTATTAATAAACATGTACTAAATTACTCAAAGGTTCAACCTGGTATTATAGTCTGTATTACATTGTAACTAGAGAGATGGTGTATAAATTATGGTGGTTATTACAGTTATTGTAATTAAAACAGTTTAATGTGAACTTAGAAATAAATGAAAAATATCAGTTGTATTTGATAATATAGTGGTACAGAGTGTGACCCACTTAAACCGGTCTTTGGTGATTAAAATTCTGCGCGCTACTGAATGCATCGCTGTGCACTTGACCGCTTAATTGTATTATCTCTGTATCGCTTACACTGTTTACTGTGTGCTTGTATTTATAACTAGCAATTACCCGCGACTTCTCCCTTGTGTTTACATTATTGAAGCAATTTAGATATAAATTGGTTTCACTACAGTTGGATAATGCACTTTTTCAGGGATAAAAGTTAAAACTGTTTACTAGATAGATTTATTATATACGTATAAGCGTAAATACAATGCAAAGGTAGAGATAAATATATTTTAATTTTTAACATAGTAACTGATGGTAAAAAAATATATGCACATCCTCCTTCAAAAAGGCTATGTTTTCACGCTAAGTCAAAATAATCGGAATACAATAATGGCCCAGCGATAAAATTATAGGAACGGGAATTTGTAAAGCATGGCATAGACCATGCCAATGTCATGAGTCGTTTCAAACCTTTTGTACATGCTACGGATAGGTAGGTGATAAAGTCTTATAATAGACGTCATGGCTTAGTATACGAATAGGATTTTAACATCTATTTGTCTCGTAACTGGGCAGTTGAGCTGTTGACTAAACCAACGGCCAAAAGCATTTTTAAAATCTGTTTAGCCTTTTCAGAGTCAATCGATATCATTTACATTTGACGGTCAAATCTGTAGGGTTACTCTTAAGTATTGGTATCATGTGAATTGAAAATTGGAGTCGTATATGCCATTTAAGGTTCTTTTGAACGCAGTACTAGCGGATTATTAACATTTAGTTACAAATAAATTTAACGAATCCGATAAAATAATTTATTGTTTACTATTATCTAAATGTTAATAATTGACCAGTATTGTGTCAAAGATGAACCTAAAATGATGTACTCTATTCTAATTTCCAATATTGCAAAAATCGAGCTTCAAGAGTAACCCTTCTGGTCTTTTTACAATTTTAGTAGTTTAATTTTAATGATAATTTAATAATAAATTTAAATTTAAGAGTTTTTCGATCTGTTTATTTTTATTAGTATAGAACTTCTTGACTTACTTATTAGACTTCTTTGTTTGCTTCGCTAAATTATAATATGTTTGGACGGCACCGAAACTTCAGTTGCGTAAGCCCGACTATTAAGCTAATGCTAGTCTTAAGGGATAACTAAAACTGGCAATTTAATCAAGAAAACGTCAACAGTCCCTCATTTTCCATACCCTTATACGTTTGAGGTTATTTACCCTCGTCCCTTTATTAAACTTACTTAAAGGGATTGAAACCCCTAAGTTAATATATCAGAAGGTACTTTCTATCGCCAATGAGATTGTCTGGATATTGCTTTAATACAAATCAGGGTCGGTGGTGTTATGGAAAAATATTACTCCTAGAATCTAATATGTATCGAAAAAATAATATTTATCTGTTACGTTGAACTCTGTTCATCTGGTTTTATAGTACTTAAGTGTTTGAACCGATCGCAAACATCAATCACAATTTTTGACTCCGAAGATATATTTACAATATGAAAGACACGTGCCACTTTCGAGTCAATTATACCAATGATTGAAAAAAAATACGCGCAGTTGAAAGACACGATTTATGCGCGTCTTCTGTGTGAATGTATTATCTAGAACCTAAAATTCAATATGTTTGAGGGTTCACATATTTAATAGGTCAAAGGATCTTTTAATGTAATTATATCACACACTTATGTTCAAGCTAAGTCCCATCTAGGATAGAAATCGACTGCTTAGTGTCCCGATTTCTACAGACCTACCTCTCTTCCTCCAAATTTATTAGATTTCATATTAACACAAGTCGGTGTAATTAATTACATAAACGTGAAGTCTTACTTTTGAGTAGTTCTAAAACTAAGTCAGAGCAACCATCCGCGTCGGTTATTATGTACATGTTATCTTGAACATCAAGTCATAGACAAACAAGGTCGTAGCTCAAGTTTCCAATAAGTAATCCAGTAAGTTTTGAGTTGAGCCAGTGACCGACAGTGAAGTTATTAACTTGTCTAAAATATAACTGAATAGCACACAAGGGCTAATTGGTTACTATTATATATTGTATACATAATAGATTTTACTCCAAAAACTTAAAAAATTCAAGAACCCTCAAAAAACCTGCAAAGAAATGTAGCCAAAAACCACCTCGATTACGTCAGGCTTCTAACAAAGAAATCTACATGAAAATCGGTGCATTCGTTCAAGTTATGATGCCGCAGTCAGACAGAGATATAGATACACGCGCGCACACATACGCACGCGTATGATGCACACCCACTCGCACACATGGATACTCAAATATTCAACTTATAACACTCCTTGTTTTCCGTCGGGGTCCAAGAAATTCATAATGTCACAACTACAACTCCACCAGACGCAGACAGAGCTAAGTTTAAATTGTCTTCTTCAAGACAATACTTTGTGGCATCGATTAATTTGAAACAATAAGGCCACCTTTTAGGACCTCAATTAAAATATTGTCTTTGTGTAATATTGTACTTGATACACAAGTGCAAAATGTATTAACTCATTCAAAACTGTCGATTTCGGTTGTGTCGAGGGTTAGACGTAATTTAGGTTACAGGATAACTAGGTAGGAGATTGTTGTGCAACAGTTCGTACAATGGGTACCTACCACCACCAAAAATATTTCTGCTGCCATAGCGTCTTGCTTTGTGCTGGGGGGTAGTAGCATGTAGGCCCGCACAAATGACGAAAGATCCCTGCCGTCGCGTCCTTAGTAACATGTATATAGTGACAGTAATTGCCTACCACCAAGAAAGCCGCTGTTTGTAGGAGCCGTTTATGACATAAAAAGTCATTCAGTCACACAGTACAGTCTAGTTTTACTTTTTTCACTCTTCTATTTATTCTGAAACTTGCCGTCTCGGCAAACTTGGTATTGCTAAAATATAACTGTTTGTAGGAATACAAGCATTATTTTTCCCTCCGGCGATTTTCACAGTTTTTCTTTTCAAAAGAACCTTCTTCTGACAATAACTAACGCAGTAAAAACAAGGATTAGCAAAATAAGTCCATCTGGTCAGGCGTGATGCGATGACCACGCAAAATGAAACCCCATTTTTATATATAAAGATAAAAATAAAAAAAAAATAAAAATATAAAAATCGTTTGCTAATCGTTAGACTCACTAAAACTTTAGATCGGCTAAACCGATTTGACTAGTTTTGGTTTTGAAGTACTTGTCCAAGTCCAAGGAAGATTTAAAACATAAGAAAAAGGGAAAAACTGCGAGGAAACTAAAAAAAAACATTTTACTTTTGCCATACAAACTGATCGGGTGGGACGAAGTTTGTCATGACAGCTAAATTTTATACAATCTGAAGGTATATGACTGACATTTTACAATGAGACTGACATTGCACGCGTTCCAAGTCTATTGTGTTATTTTGGGTTGAAAAATTTTTAGTTACTCGTTTTCCTTTTCCTTGGCAAATAATCAAGGTTGGGACATTGACTTAATTTACAAGGCTCCATTGGCCTTGTCATAAAACTATTTTCTGCATTGCCTAGGGTACGTAATGCATAATGCCTTTCACGCTGCCATAAATACTGCAGTCTTTCTGATTAACAACTTTGTTTCTACTTTATTACATGCGTATGATATATATCTTCACTAGTCCCTGAACGGGCAGGCAGAGAGTATCGAGTGCCAAATGTCACGACTCACGATCTTTTTAGACCTGCCTGGTTTCCTTCACATTAATTACACTACAAACACGCCGGACTCTTGACATCATCCTCGGATAACACCTGAGCGATTTGATCGTGGAATGTCAACCGAGGTGTCCCCGGAACATCCATCCACATTCCCATAGTATATGCTTTCTATGACACTAACACTTTCTTTCGATCCCACTCTGTCTCAGATATCTCATTGTAACCAATACGGTCGGCGAGCGTTAGTCCATAGATTTTCAGTTTTATAAATTCATAAATTATGTTACTTTTGCAAAATTATCAAAGTAGTAGTAGTGAAAGTAAAGCTTAATGTATACTGTATTTTAATTTACACAAGGATGTAAAACAGTGCTTAAAAATCAGTGTTGGTTTAAGAGTTTCTGTAATACAAACATTAAAATATTAGCGTAAGATACTAACAGGTCATCAAGTTTCCCAATATTGCGTGTTGGCTCTTTGACTTTTATTTAAAACTAGCAGCGCGTCCTGGTTTCGCTCAGTTATACTTCTTTTCTAGTACCTAAGAGCTATCACGGATAATGTAAGATTTAAATTATCATGATGGGACTTAGTCTTCGGCTAGTCATAGGTTGTGATTGTGAGGCCCTGATTGTGCCTCTGCTTACCTCTTCGGGGATATGGGCGTAAAGAAACTTTTTTTTATAATCTGACATATAGAGAAACATTTGAACATACAGGTCTTTTTTGCACAAAAGTTTGTTAAAAGTGAACCGGTTTATTCTTACCCTTGGCGAATAATCAAGATTCAAACTTTTGATAATGTGCAAGGCTCCAACGATCTTGTAATAAAGCCATTTTCTGCATTGCCAAGGGTAATGTTGGTCGCAATTCGCGCCAATATGAATACTGCAGTAATTACTCTAAACAGTAAACTATGCTTTGAGGTCAAGTGATTTTAAGACACGCAAGGTTTGTGGTTTACAGATTCTTTGTTCATAAGCTTAGATACTTAACTAATGGCAGTAGTTTTGCTGCAAAAGCCGATTTCAACTATTTCTTGAGGTACGACGTCTCGATTTGATAAATCTTTTTTCAAAAGATAAGAAACGATTTTGAGAGATTCCACATAAATGTTGGCAACATCCTACTAGTAGAATTGCTGCAAAAACCAGTTCATACTATTTTTTTAGGTACCATGTCGCGATTTGATAATTCTTTTTTCAAAAGATAAGAAACGATTTCGAGAGATTTCACATAAATGTTGTCAACATCCTACTAGTAAATTTGCTGCAAAAACCTACTTCAACTAATTCTTCTACAAAACTAATGTCGCGATGTGATAATTTTTTTTTCGAAAGGTAAAAGTTCCCAGATGGTTCCACATAAAGTTTGTCAACATCCTACTAGTAGTTTGCTATACTTAATGTATTGATAATTATATTTTAGTTAATGTAAACAAAAACTTATGCATTATTAACTGTAACTCTAAAAACACTAGTCGGATTATTTTCTAAAAAAAAGAACCCTCAAATCGGTTTGCTATTCGTCAAATTGTTGTTGCGTAACAAATGTAAAAAACCTCCTTTTTTAAAGTTGGTTAAAAATGTAAATATAAGATACAACAGCTGAATTAATCCAAATGTGTGTTTCTTATTATAATTTAAAAACATAAAAGCAACTAACCCAAATTGATATGCTGTGAATAATTTATATATTTTTTCTGTTTTTATTAAAATTTAAATATAACCTAACTTTTTTTTCATCTAAAAAGCAATTGATATAAAAGAATATACAGTAATAAATTTATAAATGTAACTTCCTGTTTCTCCGTTTACTTCCTATCTAATATGACCTACTAATGTTTTATTCAAAGTCTATAAATAAAAGTGATAAATGGTAATTTACATATTTTGTTGAGCAATGAAAATTTTTCTTACGAGATATTTATTTTTGGTGCCTGGAAGAGATCGCTGACTTGGCGATAAGGCCGCCTTTGTGTATCATAAAGTTTCAAGTTTTATTTGACGTATTTCTAATTTCTCTGTTTGTTGCACAATAAAGAATTATTGTATTGTATTTATTTTATTTAAAGATCACTTTTGGGAATCAAATGTATACGTATATTGATAAGGTGATCAGTGAAATCATAGGCAATACCAGGGCCTTCCGATGAACTCTTAAAGCAGTATTATTATAGTAGGTAGGCAATGACGGTCATCTGAGAAAGACAAGAGAACCTCATGACAAGTATGACATCTTATAAATGCGAAAGTCTGTCTAACTGTATGAATCGGGTCTTTAACTATATTAATATCAAATTTCATCAAAATCGGTTCAACATTCAATCGGAACAAAAAATATCCTATGTGTTAATCTAGAATATTCAAGTGACTAACTATGTGTGCCAAAATTCATGAAAATTGGTACAGCAGTTTTTGTGTCAAGGAGTAACAACCAAGCAAACATACAAACTTTCGCATTTATGGTATTAATAGGATGACGATGATGATTACGGTTAGCCTTATAATAACAAATATTTACAAACGAAATCCTAATTTGAAATAAATTGTTTTTAATGTTGTTTATTTCTATTTCCAGGTAAGACTCCGCTGAAGTGACGGTAATGTGAACAAATGTTGGTGAGGGATGAATTCTAATTAAGCCACAACGCACCGGCGGTTTGTAATTTTGTAATTAACGTTTTAATGAAAATTACCGCAAATTTCCGCCGCAAATTTGCAGTATTGTGCTTATTGAACTGAATACAACTCAGGGCGTCAATTTGACGCTGTTTTATCTGACAATACCAGACCACGCAACGCCCATTCAATACATATTATCGGGAAATCGCAGAATTTTTTGTTTACGAGTGTCAAATTCATTTTATATTCATGAATAATACCTATTCATTTTTACCTTTCAACCGTTCTGTTACAATTTATCTATACATATAAACAAATAGAATTGGAATATCTGTTTGTAATGTTAGAATAACCACTTTTTACTACGTACATATCTAAGTATATACGGTACATATACCAAAATATTTTTATTTACAATTTTTATGTCTGTCTGTATGTCCCGGCTTGTCGCTGAAACGGCTGAACCGATGACCGATCAATAGTGTCTAAAAGCCATGGTAATCACTTATCATCAGGAGAGCCGTGGGTTTGATTTCTATCTTATAACATTAATCGCCTCTTTGGTCTAGCGGTTCAGGTGTTGGACTTGACTGAATGAGGTCCCGGGGTAGAATCCCCGGGTCGGGCAACAAAAAGAAAATTTGGTTTTTCCAATTATCTAATAAAAAAATGTTGCCCGGGATTGGATATGTGCTCGGCTGGCGATAGGCTTGCCACTGACTTACTGACATTGTGGGACTTAGTGTCTTCGGCTAGTCATAGGTGCCCTAGTTGTTCCTCTGCCTCCCACTGGNNNNGGATACGGGCTTGAAGATACTTTACTTTATAACATAAAAAAATACATCATTCCATGTCTAGTACCCCTACCACGAGTTAATGGCGCTACAAGTCTAATACAAAATGTGTGAACAGTGTATACTGGTAGCTAAAAGAACTAAATTCCAGACAATAAGCTTTAAAGATTTCGATACGTAAATTACCGCACTAGATTACGTGGTATTAGCTCATGGTAGAAGGTATTCGTGATTCCTACCGGTTACAAGTCTGGTTTTATTAGGCAGATTGTTAAGCTTTGTTTAAACGAGGATAAGACGCAGTACGTGGCGTGTTATTGATATGCAATATGTAAGATGCCCTTCCCAAGGTCGAGAGGTGCGTGTGTAGGTTCGATAATGATTTCCGTTTAATCGAATTTTATATGGAACGTTAAATGGTAGAGGAGTATTTATATACCAGTCATCGATTCACATACGCATTATGGTATAGACGTTTAAACACGACCTTTATTGTTCATATAATAGGTAGCAGTTTGTCTTAATTTTTTACAGGAGTACTGAAATAAAACTTCTATTTGACGTTAAAGGCTTTGGCTCTAGGTACTGAGCTTGAAGTGATTTCAAACAGTTTTTTTTTAGTATCAATCAAATTAACGTCGTACACTGGTTTATATGCTGCTAGGGATTCCTCTAAGGCTAAGCTTTTTTTATGAGTTCGTATCAATCCCAAGTATATCATATTTTAAAATGAGAAAAACAGAAAAGCCCGCTGAGTTCCCTGAATTTTCACAATTTGTGGCCGCGATCCGATCTGGTGGTGGTGGTGGTAGATTTTAGTATTATATAAACTCTTCACAAAAGTGCTTTTAGTATGGTCTATGTGAAATAAACGATTTTCTTATGCTAATTCATACATTTATATTTTACCAGAATATGCTTTAAAATTTGCTTACGCGGAAATGTTTTTTCAAAAAAACAATTGAGTGAAATTTTAAGATCCGTCACACATAAGTCACAGTAACTTTCGCGCATCTGTTACACAAAATTATATTAAATTCATACACATAATTTAGTGTTTTTTTTGTTTGTTACTTAATTATTCAGCCAATAGTCAACTGATTTCGATGGTTCTTCAGAAAGATTGATCATGATTCCGAGATTGTCCCGTATTAGTTTTATCATGATATGACTAGTGGTTTTTGAGTTATACTTATTAGTGCATTCATTTCTCGCTTGTCTTGGCGACTTCATCAATGAAAAATTAATGCATGATTAAGTGTAACTCAAAAACTACTTGTAGGATGTTGATAAAATGTATGTTGGACCTAATAGGAACCATTTGCTATCTTTCGAAAAAAGGAATATCAAATCGTTGAAGTCGTTTTGCAGTTTTACTGTGCTTAATTATCACCAGACAATTGTCTGTCCTGACCTAGTACTGAACAAAAGTCTGTGGATTTAGGTCGAATACGAACCCTTCCATATACGAATGAACGACGTATATGAAACAAAAATAAGTTTGTATTACGAATTGTTCTCTTAAAACATCAAAACACTTGTTAGAATAATAAAAATTCTAGCATACAAAAATAATGAACAGTACTTTTTTAATACATCGTTATTTATTCATACTTAACAATATTATGTCATGTGTAAAAATTCAATTTATTTTAAAAATTGTATAACTTGAAGGCCGTTGCTAATTGCCATATAAATTAATCATGAGTTTTGATGTTTGCGTCTGCGGTGATGAAGAAATTTTTAGAATTAATTACTTAACTCGGACAAAGATTTTATTTGATATATTAATTAACTTTGTCCATATATTTAAACACCAGATCAGAGATTAACGATGTCCTATGACCCTGTTTACTTGATAGTATTTACTTCATTATCTTCAAGCCAAGTCCTTAAAGAAAGGCAGAGAATGTTAATTGCCAAATGTCACGATCCTGACAAACTTGTCTAGCTTTACATTCATCGCCCTTTTTTTACAAACTAGCCGGTTTCGGAGACTCTTCACACTGCCCACGGACAAAACTTTATCAATTTGATCGTGGAATGTCAATCTAGGTCTCCCCGGGTACCTACGTCCATCCACGTGACTGAACCACCGGAGCATGGTCTTTCTCATTTTAATACCAACACTTTCAACCCTACTCTTACTCCGATCTCACTTTTACGATTGCGGTCAGCGGGAGTAAAACTCAATCGTTTCTATAGTAAACTACACAGCTTTTTACTTAATAGCAAACTATTGTTTTGTAATTTTATGACAAGCACACGGCTCCTTAAATATAAAGAGTAGTCTCTTAGAGTCGAGAGTCGAGGCCTTAATAATAGAGTCTTTAGGCCTCGGTAGTCTCTTACTATAATGTGCTACCGGTAAGTTTGGTTCGACGCTGTCCGTTTAGGTGTTAAGCGAAATGTGCATGTCCTTACCTTTACCATCAGGACTAGAAAACGACAGTTGTCAGGAAGAAAGAAGTGAAAAGTGATAGTAATAGGCAAGGTGTTAGATAGATAGTTTATAATATGTATTGATGATTCTCGAGTTAACCAATGTTTACACGCTTTTCTGTGGCTTGTAACGATTTAAAGACATTAATTAGTAAACACATCTGTTAATAAAGGTGACCTTGCAGTTAAACTTTGTGTTCATTTTGGATCTCCAAATTTAGATTAATTCAAAGGTCCAGACGAATTCCAAAATGAGTAGGGTTTCGAATTGTCTTAATATCACATTTTCAAGTTCGTTTTTCGGAATAAAATATACTGACAGTCTTTTATACCATTTTATAATATGTGTAAATGTAAATGAGAAGGTTTCCGACGATGTTTGTATGAAGAATATGTAATTCTTCGGGTAGAATGTGATTCGAGTATCGACCGACAAGTATAAATATTCAGTTGCTAGGAAACGAGGAGGCTATTCAGTCTAAAGAAATCGTGAGTTACAATATTCACGAGACGTAGCGGTCGCCGTCGCTTTAACGGTCGGGACGCCGTGGCGAAGTGGCCAGCGACGTCGCCAACTAGTTCGTATTGAGATGTATGACGGCTAACGCACTTGGCGACCGAATAGCGACCGAATGGCGACGCTTTGGCGACGCAGGAACGCTAGACCTAGCCATCGCAACGTCGCTGGCCACGTCGCCATGGCGTCCCGGTGAGTTACGGCCCTAAGAGAAATGTTAGTTCAACAAATCCATTTTTTTCTACAAATACTAAAAACTACCTATGATCTATAGGAAAAATATCCTATCCCATTAATGTTATAAATGCGAAAGTTTGTCTCTTTGTTACTCCTTCACACAAAACCTGCTGAACCGATTTTCATGATATTTGGTACACACATCTAGAAGGCAACTTGGATAGTTTTTATCCCGAAACAGTGTTCCCGCTGCACCGACTGACCGACAACAGCTGGTATAAAATAAATAGAAGTAGCAGAAGCTATTTGAGCTAGGTGGGTTTGCAAGGAGATATCGCACTGGATACTCTCTCCTTCACGCGTGTGTGTGTGTGTGTAAAAAAAATAACGCATACAATTAGCGTTTGATTGATATTGAGGAATTCTATTTTTGTCACATCTGAAAATTTTGAAATAAATGTATTATTTTGATATTTTTTGTCAACGATTTTTCTTAGAAATCTGTCTAAAAATTTCATAAAACTCCAGTTCTACGAAGAAAACATTTTGATGTATTTTCTCAAGGGTATTTTATACACGGCCACTGTTATTCTAAATGGGGGCAGGTTAACAACAAAGTGAGTGAATGGAGGCACTTACAGGAATCGCTTATCTTTTCTTTCCAGTGCTTTCAATAAAAGTGTAGCGATCTGTTTCCAATACGTTCGTTGTTTGTTATTCTCATTCGCCCTTTACTTTAACAAAAGAGCCTTTGTTATTGTTCGCCAATGTACTGATTATTTTTAACCGACCGCGGAAAATGGGAGTTTATGTTTTCGATTCAAGTATTTTTTATAATCTGACCTGAATCGTTTTCTAAGAAGTCTTTATTTATTGAAAATAGCGTACTTTCGAGGTGATCCTATTGACACCAAGACCATGAGGATCGCCAATTAAGATGGAATACCGGGGTAATCAAGCAGAATCATAAAACATTTTTTTTTATGTACCTACCTAGTGCCTAAGAAGAAATCATGTTATATCATTTATTTATGTGTTCTTCGATAAATACGTATTATGTAGATATAATAATTATCTTTTTATTTTGTAAATTGGTAAGTCACTTAATCATGTAAAAATTGTTTATATAAAAAAATAATTTAGTCAATTTCATTTATTATATGTAGATAACTACATTTTGTATTATGTATTCTCCTAGGATACCTAGGTGAAAATTTAATTATGATAGTAATTATTACTATACTGCTTATCGTTCTTTAGCGTGCAAAAGTCGCCATATGTTTTATTTTAAGTTTTGGTATTTGTCATTTTCGTGACACTTATCACGCTACTGTCACCCGTATTCAAGAAGCATACTTGGCTAAGTAATGAAACAATGATGTGTGAATTACGACATTTAACTATGCGTTCCTTGCAACAAGCCATCCAATTCATAAACATTTTCAAGTTTCGTTTGTGAATTGGATGGCTTGTTGTAAGAAACGCATAGCTAAATATCGTAATTCAAACATCGTTGTTATTACCTAATTTACTTACCGAAGTATGCTTCTTGAAGACGAGTGTATGTAACACACAATCATCACAGAGAAAAATTTTACAACTCATTTTATATTATAACTAGCTATAATACCCGGCTTCGCCCATGAGTTGATATGAGATTACGCGGTAGTTGAAATAAAAATAATAAAATATGGCGTAATAGTAAGCAGCGCCTTTCGAAACGCAACTCAAAAAATCGTTGTTCTGAATGGAGTCAACTACTCGACAACAAATTGCCATTACTTCACTTAATTTTCAAGTTGAGGAATTGGAAAAGCCCTTATATCTTTAAAATACGCCCTTTAAGTTAAAACAGGAACTTTCTTGTTCGAGGGGGGATAAAGGGCTATTGCACTATATAAGTCCCTTTATCGTATCGGGAATCCGTTTTAAGTTTTATCGGCACGCACATTTTATCAACCTAGTTTTATTATATACTAGCTGTCCCGGCGAACTTCGATTCACCCGTTCTGTATGG
>NJDD01000415.1:94754-107754 GCA_002245505.1 Calephelis nemesis
CCACGCTGGGTATCCAATTCGAGCCTTGCGTTTGGTCGTTGGCGTTAAGCGTGTACGCTAAATCCCTCGACCAACGAGGCTGTTCAATATCGCAGATCAAAGGGAACGGATAAGGAGAAGAAGTGGATTCATTGATTTTTTTATGATAATGGAAGGCAAACAAGCTGACGGATTTCCTGATGGTAAGAAATTCACGCCGCCTTGAGACACCAGAGATGATAATGGTGCGTTGCCAATCTGAGGCCGGGATGTTAAGTCTTGAGCAAAAAAATAAGTTTATCGGCTACCTTATCCTCCGAACTGGGACACGTCAACGGCAAGCACTGAAGCTGAGACGAATTCAATAACACATGTTTCATAATAATCGTTCAAAATCGTTGTAACTAACCTGACTTTGGACGTTGCGAAATTGCGAGCATTGGACGTTATGGCGGCAGGAATAGGTAGGCGGTGGTACCAATCCGGGCGAGTCGCTGCGGAACTCTACCACCTATTAGGATGTCACGGTGTTAGTGACGGTAAGCCTATGCTCGCCTTTTACGAGCTGCTTGGCAGGAAGGCAGATGGTCTATACTTCAAAGGAGCCCGGACCAACACGGGGAAATGGGGGATGAAGGATTGGTTTGTTATGGTTTATGGAAGCGTGGTCCAAGTAGCGAGCTTAGACTTGTGTTTTGAATCATATAGGTATTAAATAACTATACCATTTTTTGTTTTCAGTTTATCGCTGGGTGCTTTGATCCACTAGATCCACACCCTTAAGCGAATACGGATTAGGTGATTTTACGTAAAAAGACAAAAACAGAAAGAGCTTTATTCTTTTCCTAAAACTCGGCAACTAAATTATGAGAAACTAGTTGTTACGTATGTGTATGGATAGCTCACGACGATACTACTAGCACATAATAAGAAATAGTACAAAATTCAATCCTGACACCTACTTTCTTTTTCGCGTGCAAATTTTAAAAAAAAAATAGCTTTAATTGCATCAAATGCGTGAATTGAATTACTTTTCGTTAAATACTTATCTATATCCGCCAAGACAAAATAGTATTATCTTTTCAGGGGTCGGTCATTGACCTCAAGTCGACTAAACTACTTTATACAAGAACAATGAGAACACAAAGGTATATTTCAAAAGACCACAATAAACGGAGAAGTATTTTCTTTTTAGAGTTTACTACCTCGAAATGAACAAACAAAACTTTATTGGATTACTTTGTTTTCCGGCCTTCCGTCTTCAAGATATTTTTTAAGAACGTGTATTTAGATCAAATATGTATTTAGGTTTACTGTCCCTTGGAGCTTAAAGTTAAACTTCTTAGCCAACGCTGTCAAAAGATACAGCCGTTAATGTCGCAAATTTTCGAAAACTTGCAAGTAAACCTTGGAATTGGGTACGACACAACGTCTTGTAACACAGATAATGGAAAGATTTAGAAAATTGTATTGTTTTATTTGGATTATACTCCCATAAATGCTGAAACATTTTCTAACGTCCCTGTACCGTCATAGCGATGTGTTAAATGTTGATCCACTATAGCCGCCGCTAAGCTAAACAAAGCTGTAAATTCTAAATCTGGAAACTGTATTACCTTTCGCAGAATGTTTATATTATAGACACAAGTGGATATAATCACTTCTTACCGGTCGGTCATTGAACTGTTATATGTATTAGTAGTAGTCTTCACGCCCATATCCCCGAAGATGCAGGCAGAGACACAATCAAGGCACCCACGACTAGCCGAAGTCACTAAGACCCACAATGTAATAGGTGACAAGACTAGCTAATCAGGGCTAAAACTTAAACTACTCCTACTAGTTTAAGTTTTAGCCCTGATGATGCTGTATAAGCGAAACCGGTAGGCTATTAATTACAAAGTAATAAATTATAAGTGATAAGTAAAACAGTACAAGTGTTTCTTTCTTTAAAAATATGAATATTTGGAAGTTTTACCAAGTGCCGACGATGGAAAGTATCAAATATATTTTCTATTTCTTTCATAGACTGACCCGAGGATCGAACCAGGGACCTCAAGAAGTCAAGTCCGACGCAAGCGCCGGACCGCAAGGCTACAGAGGCGATTAACTTAGGCATTAAATAAGAAAGTTTTATATGTAATTTATAAAAATTCTGTCGCAAGAAAAGTGACTTTAGATATTTTTGATGAATTTTGCAGAAGAGGGTTTTGTCAGAACACGCCCTGATTGGTATTGCCGCCTCACTTATTCTTGCCAACATAATTCGCTTGTCACTATCGTGTTTTGGTTTGTGGTGATTAGTTTGACTTGCTTTGAGTGAGAACGTGTTTTTTCTTCATCAAAAAAAATCTCTGTTTTTCATCATTCTTATGTCAAAAAAAGTTACGATAGTCATGCATCTTTCATAAACGTCGAGCTGGACGTTGTGATCCTCCAAAGCCATCCCTAAGCTAAACAAACGAAGTTGTAAATTCTAAATACGGAAACGGAATTATTGTACATTCGCGTCGAAAATACATCTGACAAAAATACTGAATGGTAGTGGTACAAAGTTTTCTCTCCACTTTTTTGGAGGTACATAAAATATATAAGTGACTCGAGTGTTATACGAGTTTCATCGCGGTCAAGCTTAGAACTGCCAGGCAGGTTGTAATAGCTCTTGAATTTTGTCGCCCAATTCTTGAAAAATAATCATTATAGGATGACATAGTGGAAAAAGTCTTAGTCGTTGAATTTGTTTCAAATAAAGTAATTGAAATAGTTTATGGCGATCCTCCCGAGTCTGATTTTTTTGTCTAATCATTAGCAAAAACGCAACTACCATCATACCAACTTTAGTCGAATTTTCGCAAATTAAAAGAGATATTTCAAACGTTGTTTTGAAAAAATAATTGATTTTTTTTCAAATATAAATTAACTTTCTCAGAATGTTAACGGATATGAAATAGTACTTTTGTGTATTGTATTTACGGCGCTGATATTACTTATTTATATTTACTTTTTGTAAGTTTGTACACAAGAGTTCATTTATTTATTCAATACTAGCGGCCCGCTCCGGCTTCGCACGGTTATGAAATATTCATATAAACCTTCCTCTACAATCACTTTATCTTTTAAAAAAACCTCATCAAAATACGTTACGTAGTTTTAAAGATCTAAGCATACAAAGGGACATAAGGACAGAGGAAGCGACTTTGTTTTGTACTATGTAGTGATTATAATGTCTATCTATGTGCTTAGACAGTATGTAGTACTTTGTGTGGCTAGTTCTGATGCTTGATTTGGTTGTTTGATTTGACTACCAGGTAGTTCCAAAATTTCAGAAGAGGACAAGGTTTCTCTATTACGTTTTCCACGGTCATCCGTGATTTTTTGCGGTGTTCTGTAAATTCCTCTTTCTTTAAGAATGTATGGTGGTCCACCATTTCACTCCGTATTGATTTGGGTCTGCTGTGTAGAATAAACCATCTGCTTCTCTGATAGGCAGCTCGTAAGAGGCGAGTATATGTCAATATGCACGTCATTACCAACAACACTATTGGTGGTAGAGTGCTGTGCAGCAACTTGTGCGGGTATGGATAGTGCCTTATCTATTTCTTCCTGCCGCCATAATGTTCTTGTCGTGTTTTAGACTGGAGAGTAGGACAGCCAGGAGACTTGCGCAGTAGGTCTTCCATCCCGGTCTTAGGATAGCGACTCGTCTAAAATATCTATGGTTAGACCACGGTTGTCGCTTACCATCAGGAGAGCCGTGTGTCTGTTGGCTGACTACTCATACAAAGGAAAAAAGTGTGACATGCTCTGCATAAAACTGGATGTCATAGACAGACCGTTTCACCCAGTCTATTGATATGCTTGTTCTTCGGACTGTGTCCAGTTATGAGGACACACCGTTTTTGATCGCATCTTCCTAATCCTTACAGTTTTTTTTTAATTTATTCAAGGTCTGGCAGAGATCGCTTTATAGCGATAAAACCGCCTTTGTGCACCTAAGTTAAATATTATTATAAGTGTAAGAGTGTGTATTTTTTTGTAAATTTTGGTGCATAATAAAGTGTATTCATTCATTCTAACAAGTTTTAGTTTAGGAAAAGCTTGTTTTCATTGTTTAGAACGCTTGTCGTTTCTTCAAAGGTTTTCACGATCCTTCGTTTATTTTTCTTTTATGGAAACTTTTTTGGTTTTCTTGCAAACTGAATAGGATTAGTATAATAAGTTCTGCTCCTTTCGCCTTCATTGTGTTATTTTACAGTTAAAGAAAAGGGCGACAATGAAGGTCGGTCGGCGAACTGAAGTCTGTTTAACTTACGAGTAATACTTTGTTGGGATTGAAATGTTTTTCGAGGCAACAATATCATCACGCCCCTTTCATAAGTGAACCTCTTTGAATCGTTGTCATAATTGCTAACATTGCTAGGGGTCGTGACCTCTTTTCATTGATTTGTTTCCGATGCACGCAGCACGATAGTTCTCCAGCGTTTGCAGTTCCTTGCTACGTGTATACTGCATAGTTTTGTGTCTAGTTTATCTAGAGTGGTCTGAATTTAAATCTTCAAGTTTGTATAGTGGGCTATGCCTCTGCGTACTTCTTAGAAAGTTAAGACACGTATTTATTTACGTACAATACTTACATGTAAACGTATAAAAGCATGGTATACTTGGTTTCAATTGTTTTAAATTCTTTGTGCAGATATTGCAAATAGTAAATTTGTTATAAAATATGTTTATAAGCTCTCTATGCTTTTATGACGTTTGATTTCTTAATCACTAACGTTTTAATTTGAGCAAATATATTTCCTGATTTTTAGTTAAGTTAGTTATAGAAACATGTTTTTGACGTTGTCTTATGTGGTCATGTCATAGGTGGTCAAATTGCCGCCATATCAGGATGATCCAGACGGGATCTGATAATGAGTATTCCAGAAGAATCAAGAAAAATGTTCAATTAGTGTGTTCGTAGTTGACATAATCAATGAACACGAAGTCAGTTTATTGCAGTTTAACTGCGCTTAATTTTTTTAAAGTATAATTAATTCAAAGTAAAGTAAAATAAGGCAGACAAATGAGACGTACCTCACGATGATAAAGACACCAAAGAAGTTAGCGGCGTGGCCAACTTGAGGATGTTTCGCATGTATCGTAAGTTTACTGGCAGCCCTAACCTCAATACCAAATCACGAGCGAGATATCAGTTACAAATATATCCAACCTATTGCGAGTTGTCTGGCAGATTTGAAATGTGGGCGTAATCACATCTGTCGATACGAAATACGTCGGAGTTCACTGAGACAGGTGAAACTTTACATTGGCGTCATGCCCTGGTATCTGAAGATTATTTAAGGCTTTGTGAATCGAAAGGTACTACGCGTCAGCTCTACTTTCAATAAGTAGTTGCTGACCGAGAGTTTAAATTTAGTACAAAATAAAATGAAGTTCAGCCAATTAACAAGTTTTTATTTATCGTGAAATAATGTTTCCGACTATCCTGTAAAATGCCTGGACCAATTTAAAAATGCTAAATGTTAAGTAACTAATTTTAAAGAACTAAGAAGTAAGTAAGCGCTGTTTTTATCCCGACTGCTTAATTAAATGCAGAGGGATAAAATAAAACTGTCCTTTTTGTATTCTATCAACATAAGCATCCAGCTAAATATCAAAGTTATTAACAATTTGAATTAACCAAGTTATTACTAGCGGGCGATAAAAAATTAAACCTTTGATAGCAATAATTGGGCACTAATAAAGCCATTAAGGAGGGCCAAATCGTTCGGACCCCTAAGTTTTATATCATGATGTATGTGGGTCAATAAATAAAAATGAATGTAGGGTCCGCCATCGGACCAACGATTTTCTATACCCAAGGTGGGTATTTGTTAAAGTAATAGCCACGCTGACCTCACTCAAACCCCAACCTGAGCCCACGGATTAATGTGACACATAGACAGCTGAGTGAAATATATGAATGAAAGGATTTCGCAATGCTCAAATGTGTTTTTGTTTCAATGTTATCGGAATGTAATTTCTTAGCTGTTGGATTTTGCGCCGTGATATAGTTTTTTCTCGTTTGAATTTTCACGCTTGGTCAACGTGATAGTCCCAGGTCCTTCTTCTTCATCTTCACACCTATATCCCCGAAGGGATAGGCAGAGGCACAACCAGGGCACCCACGACTAGCCGAAGACACTAAGTCCCACAATGAGATAGGTGGCAAACCTATCGCCACCAGGACACATTTCCAATCCCGAGCAACATTTTTTTTTTAAATTGGAAAAACCCAATTTTGATTTAATTGCCCAACCCGGGATTCGAACCCGGTACCTCATGCAGTCAAGTCTAACTACTGAACCGCTAGACCACAGAGACTAGACTAGGTCCCATTATAAAAAGGCCAAATAACTCATCACTACGTAGTATAAAACAAAGTCGCTTCCTCTGTCCCTATGTCCCTTTGTATGCTTAAATCTTTAAAACTACGCAAAGGATTTTGATGCGGTATTTTTTAATAGATAAAGTGATTGAAGAGAAAGGTTTATTTATATGTATATTTCATAACCGTTTGAAGCCAGGGCGGGCCGCTAATAGAAAATAAGCGACAGTTTTTACCACTAAACACAACACACCGTACCAACTACTAGGTGGTTTTGGATAACTTGCAAACTTACTACCTCTTAAGTTGCATACTCCTCCATCATCCGTATCGTGGCTATGGCTAAAGGTGGAGTTTGAGACAACTCTCCCGGTTCTAGAACTACTTCCATAGTCTAGTCTTTCCAGCCACAGGTTAATTACATACAATTACCACTTCAGGTGGCTAAACGTGACGCGTCACTACACATTTTATTACATTTAATAAATACTATAGTTGAGTGGAACATTAGAAAAATTTAAGAATTCTATATTAATTTCCCCGTGTTGTTTTGGGCTCCTTTGCAGAGTTGACCATCTGCCTTCCTGCCAGGCAGCTCATAAAAGGCGAGCATAAGCTTACAGTAACTAACACCGTGACATCTGACTAGGTGGTAGAGTTTCGCAGTGGCTAACCCGGATTGGTACCACCGCCTTACCTATTCCTGCCGCCATAACGTCATGACGTGTTCCGGTTCGGAGGGTAAGGTAGCCGGTAAACTTACTTTTGCTCGAGGCCTAGCATCCCGGCCTCAGGTTGGCAACGCACTATTACCACCTTTGGTGTCTCTAGGCGGCGTAAATTTCTTACTATCAGGAAATCCGTTTGCTTGTTTGCCTTCCAAAATAACAAAAAAAACGACGGGTTGTACTCCGAGAGTGCCGGCAAAAGTGAAAACTTTTTATATAAGAATGGTTAGAGGTTAATTTAATGATCAGTATGAAAGTGTGGTAGAATACAATATTCATTTATTGCGCTATCGTACACAAATATGTCAACACGAACATTCACGCAAGCAGCCTGCACCGTCTTACAAATTTTCGATCAGGTCACATGTCCTGACGCGAGTTTAGAAGTTTTACCTGTTCCAAAAAAAATGCACAACGCCGCTAAAGAAGTTTTCACTCAAAAAACAAATAGTTAAGACAGTAATGCCCGATTTCACCAAGAGCCCCTATACTTTAGGGGACCTTTTAACGTTACTTACGGGACTGTTTTCATATAAAGCAGTCCCCTAAAATACGTTAAAAGTCCCCTAAAATATAGGGGCTCTTGGTGAAATCGGGCATAAGTCTCTTAATATGTCAACTGGCCTTTTATAAAAGTATCAAAAATATTGATCCACGTAGTTAAACTCTAACCGCCTTAGTAATAACTACTGAGTATCTATCTTAAGAATAAATTTATAAAAATAACATTCACTTGTCGGTACTCTAGTTATTGACAGCAAAATGGGTTTTCTTTCAGCGTTTGACAGTACGCCAATTGTCTGACATGAAATTTAATACTGAACATCTTCTGGTCGTTTTTCTTTAATAACCGAGACAATATGAAGATTAATGTTAGAGAAACTATGTAATCAAGTTTCTGAATTTATCGTTATACTTGCGCCTCACGTCCCGTATCCTTTCTATCTTTTGTAATATATATAGCTATCTTAAATAATATGTGCCCGTGTTGGTCTAGGCTCATTTGCAGAGTAGACCATCTGCCTTTCTCCCATGCAGCTCGTAAAAGGCGAGCATAGGCTTACCGTCACTAACACCGTGACATCTGACTAGGTGGTTGAGTTTTGCAGCGACTTGCCAGGTTTGGCACCACTGTCTTACCTATCGGGGCCGCCATAACGTCAGTGCTTGCCGTTGACATGTTTTACTTCGGAGCCGGTAAACTTACTTTTGCCTTACATCCCGACCTCAGGTTGGCAACTCACCATTGCCACCTTTATTGTTTAAATTATAAATTGAATTTCTTACCATCAGAAAATCCGTCTGCTTGTTTGCCTTCCAATACAATAAAAAAGTCCGTGTTTATTAATTCGACTGTGAAATTATTTTCCGGTCTTTCGGTTGAACTCTATAACAATTGCGTTCTTGTTTATATTACTTAGATAATAATCAATTTTATATAATCGCTTATTCTTAAGAGCCATTGTTGACAATGTCAACATGGAAGGTAACTGAAGCCCACATAAAAATAAATTACTAGTTTTTTCTGTATTGCGTAATGTCTTCATAAACCTGGGGTAATCCTATTAGCTGCTAACACAACGTTATGTACACTGATAAAATGGTCCCGTCTTAACTAATATTAGTATGGCGGATACTGCCTTGAAGTTTTCTACGACGAATATAATATAATATTTGGATTAAAAAAAATCGTTTTTTTTTTAGTTGTTAATTCTCGCTCTAACTGTAAACACTCCTTGAGAAATCTTCAGACTTTAATGTCTTATTTATAATTCACTCACATTTATATTACATTCATATTTACAGTGCATTCACATTGCCATTTCATTTTCATTGCATTTACATTAAGAAAGAAAGGTTCTCGAGTGACAACCCCGCACCGGAGGACGTAGTGTTGGACGACCTCCCACTCGGTGGACTGATGTCCTGGTCAAATTCGCGGGGAGTCGCTGGTTACAAGCGGCTGGTGATCGTGACTTGTGGCGCTCTTTGGAGGAAGCCTATGTCCAGCAGTGGACATACTCCGGCTGATGATGATGATGGTGATAACATTAATTTCACATTTACATTACATTCTTATTTACATAACATTCACATTCACGTTACATCCACCTTCATTTCAAACTGTTCCGCGCTTTCGTTCGCATGATAAATTTATACATTTCTCAACCTGGAACCTATTGCAAGACTTGTTAATCTATTTCGCTGTGCTGGTTCGGATCCTCTGTATAAAATAAACCAACTACCTCTCTGCCTGGTAGTTTGCAAGAAGCGAGTATAGGTCAAATGGCTCAACAAGTTAACAACTTGCCCGGGTTGGGAACCACCACTTTTTCTATTCCTGGCGTCATAACGGTGTCATGTGTCGGTCCGAAGGGTAGTCGTCAGATTTGCACTTTAGGCCCCACACAACTATAACATCTTTGGTGTGTAAAGGCGACGGTTGTCTTCGCTGTCTTAAGCCATGAGAAGAAATATATTTTATGTATGACCAAATTACAGAAGTTACAAGATTTGAACAAAATCAGTATCGGAGTTAATTTTGAACTTGTATTTATACATCATGACATTTATGTATATTGTTAAAAGAATGCAAGGTTATATTTTATTAATTAACTAGTGGCCCGCCCCGGCTTCGCACGGGTGTCAAATATACATATAAACATTCCTCGTCAATAACTTTATCTATTAAAAAAAACCGCATCAAAATCTGTTACACAGTTTGAAAAATTTAAGCGTACAAAGGGACATAGGGACAGAAAACGCGACTTTGTTTTATACTATGTAATGATTAAGAATAAGATAAACTATAACTTCACCTATCGTACAAGTTATTCCTCTGTACCAATGATATTGTACTTTTGTTAACCTTCGGAACTCTACATGCTCCTTCGGGAGTAGTTATTGAGTTCATCGATATTTTTACTCTATTTATATAGTTTCTTTTAGATCAGCACAAAAAGCCCCTTGTATTTGAACTGATGCGTTTGTAGTTTACTTTCTCTTGTATGCAATGTATTATGATCGTTAACACCTCAATGAATATGCATATCAGTTTGTATGATTCCATTCTGTTTGTTACTTCACGATTATCCGATGATTTTATTAATTACAATTTTTTTGTTGATTATTCGTAATACGTCGTAATCAAGTAGGATTTACTACCTGTGCGATTTTGTATTATAGTGGCACTTGAAAGTCTTTTAAGATAGCCGTCAAATCTTATACCTTTAAATGAGCAATTCTTGTATATATGTAATTGGAATCTCGGAATCGGCTCCAACGATTTTCATGAAATTTAGTATGTAGGGGGTTTCAGGGGCGATAAATCGATCTAGCTAGGAATCATTTTTAGAAAATGTCATATTCGTGTTTTATCGACTTAAACTTACTTTTTTAACAAATAGGAGGCGTTTATGACTCTTCCTGACATCTATTGGCGAATAATTTAAAAATATTATTTATTTATTAAAATAATAATACTATTTTTTAGCGAATATTAAAGTTCCAGCAGATGTCGTTGTTAAGTAACGAAGTCAATGATTGTTTGCTTTGAGGTTAGACTAATTGTGTAATTCGTACTCAAGCAAGGCTCGGCCATCCAGATATTGACTTTTAATGTTATATCTCAAACTAACGCTATGACTACCGTGACCATATCATATTCGACTCGATACTGGTCATGTTTTTTTTTCGTTAATTCGTGGGTTGAATAAAAGTTTGTAAATACTACAACATCCCCGTAATAAAAATAATGCTACTTTCGGGTTGGTCCGGGTACGCTGAGTAGAATAGACCGTTTGCTCCTCTGTCAGGCCACTCGTATAAGGCTATCACAGGTTGAAATATAAGTATTACCAGAGGTCTTACCCTATAAGGTCCTTTTGTTGCACAAGTCTTCTTGAGTCTTGACTGTAAGAGCTAAAGGAGATCAAGCCTAATCATCTGAACATTTTCTGATTAGTTTGCTATTGACGACGGACTAAGGACTACGGAAAAAGACGGGTGATATAATTTTGACGTGTGTGTCTGTCGGTCTGTGGCATTTTTTTAGGGCGGATGAACCGATTTCAATGTTTTTTTTGTTTGAAAGATGACGTAATCGAGATGGTTTAAGCTAAATTAAATCTTGTCGGAGTTTGTATTTGTATTATTGTATGGAATTTTTAAAATATTATTTAATACACTTAACCCTTCTTAATATTAAAAATTTAGTTCATGGTATTCAAATCATCCTGAAACTGATTAACAATAATTGGTAACACAACCGACTAATTTCAAACAGTAAGAGCAAATTGGCAGAATATTACGGGAATTTGTCACAAAGGCGGTCCTTATTATTTACGCAACCTACGAAGTACAAACCAGGCTTGAATTCGGTAGCAAGTTAGTAGGTAACTCGTTAATTCATACCATGTTCTGAGAACATCAAAGGGATTCCTTTGTACAAATGTTTCAACACGAAACTGATAATTGGTTTATACCAATTATTATCAATGTCAGTTTACTTTTCGAAGAAGTCATATCTCGATATTATTAACAAGATATGACTTCTTCGAAAAGTAATCACGAAATAGTAAGAAATCTTTTATCTGCTGTTAAAGGGACTGGACACCAGTTAATTACGCTATTCCTTAATAAATACTGAGATATTCCTTCATTAAAGCTGAGTGCAGAGTTACGACACTTTATTGTTTATTTTTATTAAATTAATTCTGGTATCTATTTAAGTATGTCCATGTATTACAATCGTAGATTGTAGAATTACACCCATAAACACAACCATATAATTTGCTTACTTTGGGGTTAGGTTCGATTTGTGCAATTTGTCCAGCTATATTTATTTAGTTATTGTAGTTTTTACGATTTTTTTAGTTTAGCTAGTTGTCAATCAGTGTCTTTAAGTGGTTTTGTCATGTGTGGTCACTCTGTTAATTAATAGATATTTCCTCGCTTTAAATAAAGAGTCATAAATTAATATTGGTCTTAATAATAATATTATTTTCACTTACATTTTGTTTTTTTTTTAAATTTGTAGTATAAACGAAACCGATTTTATGAAATCTTATTAACATTATAAATGCGAAAGTTTGTATGTATGGATGTATGGATGTCTGTTACTCTTTCACGCAAAAACTACAAAGCCGATTACGATGAAATTTGGTATGTAGGTAGCTGAAGACCCAGAATAACATATAGGTTACTTTTCATCCCGGAGTTCCCGCGGGATTGGGACTTACGCGGGTGAAACCGCGGGGCGCAGCTAGTATACAATAATGGTGAAAAATAATCTTCAATATGTATTAAACTACTGCTTCCATTTTGATAAAATTAGATAACTTTCAACCCAATAACACCTTAATGCATTTTGTTTAGCTTCTTTTTTATATCATCATGTAATTTTAAATTTCGAAAAGACGTACACGTTTTTACACCAAGTCCTTCACGAGGTGGGCACAGAGTATCGAGTGCAAGGTGTTACGATTCCTACAGTCCTGCCTGTCTTCCTCCACATCCTTAAAACACGGATAACCTAAACCACTAAATCAATTTTGTTATGTGTTAGTAAAATTCGTTTCCAATTAAAACGTTTTAAATTCCGAAAAGACATGCACGTCTTCACACCAAGTCCTTCACGAGGTTAGTAAACGATTTTCATTGTCACATACATACACACGCGCGCGCACGCGGGCCCATACACACATACTCACACGCATGCGCACAGACACACACTCACATAGTATGGCAAAATATTGCGTTTTATACTTTGACTGTTCTGTGTGTTTAGACTGTGTATCGCCTCTGTAGTCTAGCGGTCCGATGTCGGATTTAGGTTGGGCAACAAAAAAATGTAAAAAATGGGCTGTTTTGCCCGGTATTAGGCATGTGCCCGGTTAGCGGTAGGCTTGCAACCTATAAAATT